>NW_019167871.1:18897761-18919847 GCF_002303985.1 Durio zibethinus | reverse complement strand
TGTGGAGCCATAAAAATTCATTCTCTACAGCTAAGCCTTTCTTCCAATAACTTCATCTTCTCCGGGCACTGGTATCTTCTACTTTTTTAGGTGTTTGCATCCCTACTTTTCTCTTTCCTTAGGATTATCCAAATAAGAACTAAGATTGGCTCAGGTGGTTTTTCCATCATGACAGGATTAACAAAATTTTAAAATTATCTTGAAGCAAGTGTAGATGTCATTCCTGGATAAGGATTGGGATATCCACCAATAGTAGGAATTGGTATTCTAGTTCCTTGAGAAGGTTGGTCGGTCGTGGCTCAAACCCTGGAGGTAAACAGGATCTACCATATCTGGCGATTGCTCTTAAAAGCTAAGATTTTCTTCCACGCTTTTTCCTTGTCAAGTTTCTGAGCATATCCATTATTGTACGAGATCCCCTCTTAGTTCTTCTTAAGCTTTCTCAATTCTCTCAAATCGACTGGCCTGTTCTTACTCTATGATTCTTGTCTGAGTCTTGGTATTGTATAAATGACGAATAGGTTGGGTTAAAATTTTTTATGGGTGAGCTATTCTTTAACCTTTATTACCACAAAGTTTTTATTTTGAAAAGAAGAAAGAAAGAAAAAATTAGAATGCTATGTGTTGGAGATTTTATTTTTTTTACTTATTTTATGAAAAATGATGTATATGATGCATGAATGCAAGTGGGAGATATTTGTTTTTGGACGAATTTCAACATTAGAAATTTTTAATAATCCCATACAACTTTTATTACATAAGATTTACCATCCTAGAGTTATATCCATAGAAGCGTTTGACTTGCTCATAATGGTCTTTCGCTTCATCTAAAAAGTTCACTAGGCGCTGTCCATATTCTCATATGAGATTGACTTTTATTCTTAATGCTTCTACCTTTTCAACCATCTCCCATGCTTTTTTTCACTACCTTGCAAACTTGATTAGTCAAGTGCTCTATGTACTGTTGCCTTCTTAAGCTTTCTGCCTTTCATCTCATGTGAGCATCCCTTTCTGAATCACATGTGAAGATCCAATCTTTTTCCCTTCTATGCCACTCATCTATTATTGCTGAAATATGGCTCTTGTGGTCTTGTACTTTAACCCTCATAAGCTTGGCTAACTTTTTGCGATAACCTGATTTTGATTTTCGAGTAAATACTTTATCTGGACATTGTAGTTCTATCCCGAGTAAAATCGAATACTCTTCGATAGTTGGCACCAAATCTTCTTGATTAAAAGTGAAGCATCTATAGGATAGATCCCAAAACTGTATAGCTACTTTGACCAGCTGTTCATCGATCACTACTGAAATGAGGGATACAATCTGCCTATACTTTTTGTAAAAACTTTCTTTTCTTTCTTCATTTAACTGACCCCAGACAGCAGCTAACTCTTTTTAAATCATTCTGTGTGAGATCTAAATGCACTTTCTCAGGTAATTCAGACACATAATCGGTAGGCAAACAATCTTCATTCTTTTATTGAGCTTCTTTCGACCAAACATGTACTTCATTATACGACTCACATGGTACACTAACTGAGGATAAGCAAATCTGTAGTTCTATGGGATCCATGAAAACTTCTTGAGAGAAATATGTCCTAGAGCAAATATCTCGATGCAAAACTGTATGATATGATTAATGCAAAAAAAAATGAAGCAAAATTGAGTTAGTGTGAGAATGTGATTTAAGAAAAAAAGATTTTTTTTATTTTTTTAGTTTTTTTTGTTTCGTGTTTTGAGATTTTTTGTTTGTTTTGTTTTGTTTCGTATTATACACAACTTTTATTCTTTTCAGGTATTTCTTACGAGAAGATGGACAAGGCTCTACATAAGGCTAATTTTTTAGGCTTATTATATGCTGGGTTTGGATTGATAGTGTCTAAAGGTTCCCAAATTGTTCCTCACTGTCGTCCATGTTGGACTAGTAAAGCCCCGATCCTCACCTATTACAGGTTACGAATGAAAATGGTTCAATTCGAGTGAAAGTATTTCGTTTGCTATTACGGAGGTTATCACCTCACAAGAGCATAGGTACTTTACTTCCTCGTATAAAAGATGGAGCTTGGGTATAGAGCTCATGCATGAGATGCATCGTGCCAGTGTGTGAAAATATATCCTAATTTATTGAGAGTAATATATACAAAAAAAATAAAACATAAGAGGCATAGTAAAAGAAATGTGTGTGAATTTTTTTGCTTTTTATTTTTGATTTGTTTTGTTTTGTTTTTTTTTAATTACTTTTTTTACCTTTTTTACTGAAAATGAAAAATAAAAATTTAAGAAATTGATAAGACTGTTTAAATCAAAATTTGAGGATAACAAGTAGTTAATTTTGGCCTAACTCTCGAAAACAAAAGGCTTCTCCAGTGGAGTTGCTAAGCTGTTGTAACGGTTTTGTGTTCCCCCAACGAATTTGGAAACGAAATAAAAAAAATAACGGAGTCGCCACGAATCTTTTTTTATTAGATGCAATTGGCCACCTACTAAAACATATCCTTTTAATAAATTTTTAAGATTAATTAAAATTTATTAAAAAGATAATTTTACGGTCTGCGAAACAGTCTGGGTTCGGGAGTCGGTTACGCGTAGGGAAGGATTAGCACCCCCACAGTGCCCGTTAAAAACGGTACCAATTAACAACGTGTTATCCTTTGATTTTGATAAAAATAGTCCAATTTTTTGTGTTTAAAAAATAATTTTCTTGATTTTTTTACTTATTAAAAAAAATTATTCTCGAGAAAAGTAAATTAAAACCTTTTTATTGAAATAATTCTTAAAATGTTCCAGTACGTTGGTAACATTAAATGAACTTTTTTCTCACCTAGAGATTTTTTAAGCATCGCTTCTCGGAATACCTTAGAATCTCATCGTCGGAGGCTCAAATTTATTTTTCGTAAGAAAATGTCATGCATGTAATGCAAAATGTTACCATGTTGATGCACACATTTTATTTTTCTTTGTTAGAAATTTTATTAATTATTTCATTAATATTCTTATTTAAAAACTGAAATTTTGAAGAAAAATGAAATTTATTATATTAAAAATTTTTTATAAATATTTCAATACACTGGTAATATTTTACAAAAAATCTTCTCACCTAGGGATTTCTTAAAGCATCTTTACTCAGAATACTTTTAGAATCTCATCATCGGATAAAATTTCTTTTCTTCCCATTTTTATTACTTATATTTTAAATTCATTAACCAATTTTTATTTATTATTATTTTAAAAAAATTTACTGTATTAAAAATTTTTTATAAATACTTCAATACACTGGTAGTATTTTTAAAAAAATCTTTTCGTCTAGAGATTTCGTAGGTATCACTACTCGAAATACCTTTGAATCTCATCGTCGGAAAAAAATTTCCATTTCTTACATTTTTTATTAGTTTAGTATTATTATTAAATTTATTTTTATATTATTTTGTTTTTAAAGTTCATTTTAAAAATTAACAAAATTATAAAAACAAATTTAACCACATATTTCATAATTTAATCTAACAAATATAAATATTTTAATATGCATAAATATTAATAAAATAATATATAAAAAATAAGAAAAATTCAAAAAAAAATTTTACCTAAACCGAACCGATCAACGAGCGATTCGTTTCGACGGTTCGGTCCGACGATTCGGCTCAGTCTGGGTGGTTCAGTTCTGGTTTAGTCAGACCGATCAGAGGCTGATGAAGGAAGCGGGTCACGGGTCGGGTGCGTGAACCCCAGGTCGGGTCATGGTTGACGCGTTGATCTTGAGTGCTTAAAATGACGTCGTTTTGGGCGTTTATTGAAACGACGTCGTTTTGGCTATTGACAGCATATATAAAAGTTTAAAAAATAATTTTTTACTCATTTCCTTCGTTTTCCAGACAAAAAAAAAGCTTTTCTTCTCTCTTTTTTCTTTTCTTCGACCAAACGCAGATGGCCGACCGGCTGTTCTTCTGCCGTCATCGTCGCCTTTCGTCGATCATCGGCCACCGTTGGCGGTGGTCTAAAAATTCTCAGAAAATACCAAAATGTTTCCTTCGACCTTTTGAGTTTAGATCCGAGGTCTTTTTCGCCAAAAAGAGTCCCCACTTCCCTAGATCTGCTTTCAAAGTTTTTGTGAGACTTTTTTTTTGTATTCTGACTCTTTTTTTTTATGAAACTGATCTTTTTTTTTCTTCTTCGTGCAGGAAGCTTGGCGCTGGGTTCCTCCCTACGGGGAGGACTGTTTGATTTTTTTTAATTTTTTTTGGCCCTTTGGCAGCGTTTCCCTCTCTCCATTTCTGTCTCTGTGTCTTTTGACTTCGCTGGGAGCTCTATTTATAGAGCTCCAGTCATGCGTGTTTGTGGGGAATGCATGGGGTGTAAGCATGACCCCATGCCTCTTTTATTTTATTTTTTTTGGTCATATTTGGTAATGGTAGGGTTAGGTGGTGGAGGGTAGGGCATGGTGAGGTATGGGTGGTGGCAGTGGTGTCGAGGATAACACCACTGCCATCCTCTATTTTTTTTTCTATTTTCTGTTTTTTTTTGTATTTTTTGTTTTAGATTTTGTTTTGTATTTTGTATTATTTTTTATATTTTTTATTGTATTTCATTTTTTTTTATTTCGTATTTTTAGACAAATTGATGTCCACACGTTTATGTTTTAGAAGAAAGAATAGGTATGAATGTTCCATTATTAAAAGTCATTTTCATTAATGAAGTTAAATTATTTTTTTTATAAAAATTAAATTTTGAAAGAAATATGAAAAATCATATAAATTTAACAACTATATGTACAATTAATATGGCATTAAACCTTTAATAAATATTAAAATCTAGATGTCTTTAGCATAAACATTTTTCTTTTGTATTTTTGTATCTTTATATTTTAGAAATAAAAATCTTTGAAAGGGATACTGTAGTAAAAGTTACCAGAGATTGGCTTTTTACTCAACTGACATAGCAATTTTTTTTCAGAAAATGGGGCTAAGATCTAAAGAAAGAAATGATAGAAAGGACAAGGTCTGTGGTTCGAAAACAATAATCACTCACAGAATCTCCAAATCTAATGACTATTCCAAAAAATTAAGCATTTCACTTAAACATCAAAACCAAACTTATACTCCAACCATCAAAATCCAAATTAGTCTAAATTCAAAATTTAAAAACAAAAAAAAAACCTTAAAGTCATAAAACTCAAACCTTTTTATCAATTTTTCTTAAAAAAATATAAAACTAAACAAACAAAAAAAAAATTACTAATTTTGTGAGACATTTTGAGTGAGATAATGATTTTAAAATGCAAAAGATAAGAAAAGGAAATAAGAGAAATGAAATACAATCATTGTTTATAGAAGTAACAACAACGATGTGCAGAGGAAAAGGAGGATGAAAAAAAAATTAGAAGAGAGGAAAGAAAAGCTCATTGTCGATTATGGCAGAGATGAAAGAGAATGATAATTTAGAAATAAAATAAAGACATTTCGAAAAGAAAATTTCACAATAGACCCAAAAATATTGTCATATATATTCAAAGTAACCATAATAATTATTTTAAACTTATTATTAGGCTTTTTTTATGGAGTAGATATCGTAGAGTATGGATGACGACAAAAAATTTATGACAAAAATTTTTAATAGCAAAATATTGTTACGCCTTATGTTTTTATACATATTACACCTTAATAGCCACACCAACAACAATGGCGGATCATAATGGAAACCAGAAAGGGCCCACCCCAAATGTTTGAAACTTCCTTTAATATGTATATATATTTGTATTAAATACATTTAAATTGGCCCTTTAACAAAAAAAAATGTTAATTTTGTTATTTTTTTGTGTTTTATAAATTAAATTTATGCATATTATTTAAAAGATGTTCAAATCACATTTATAGTTGTTTATTTATTATATTCAACAATTATTACTTGTAAATTCTCATATTTATATTTGTTAACAACTCTTTTTTTCATATATTTTTTACTTTTATTTTTACTTTAGATCCCTATCGCATGTTGTAATTTTTTTTTTCAACAAAAAGATCATATTTGAATTACTTTACAAAGGGACATAAAAACACCAAACTTCTAGTTTCAATTTTTCATCTTGATTCTTTTAGAAGTATATTTAGTTTTTTTGTTTTGATAAAAGATTTAATGATTGATTTATTCATACTTTTTTATTTCGCTTTTAAATTTTCAAAAAAATAAAAAAAATTATATAAAATTAGTAATTTAACAATTAATTGTAAATCATGTTATTATTAAAAGTATAATGATGTCATAGTAAAATTTTTGTTTTATAATTTTATACTCTTAACATGTTTTTATTAGTATATTGTTTGTCTATATATATATATATATATTAATATGATAAAAATATGCCTTAGATAAAATAAGATAAAGTATATTATATATTATTAGTTGAATCTCTCTAAATTATATGTTAAGATCCGGGACTGGTCAACAACATTCTAATTGCCATGTCATCAATGCCTACACACTGCTATCCACGTCATCATCCATGAGATATAAATGGAGAATCAAATCAAGCATCCATCATTTTCAACTCTACACTTTCTCTACTTTCTCTATCGTAACCACCTTCTATCATTTATTTTTCCCTCTTTGGGCATATATTGACTTAAATGTGAAGTATGTGTCGAGTCCTAAGTTTGACGTCCCCTAACATTCTTCTTTTTATTAACTGGTCTGATAAACTCTTCAGTTAAGCTCCATAGGCTCCTTTATCACTAGATCAACAATACCTTTGTTTAAATGCCAAGTATTGGATTTTCTCTGTGTTCATAAAAGCTTATTAAATATTAGACTATAAAAAGATGGTTAACTATCTCCTATCTCATCAAGCTAACTCTTTCTATCTCATTTAAGGTTTTCAAAATTTTAAATGTTAAAGTGAACTTTCCTTTGAGACATAAGTTGGTTATTTTATATTATATAACAATTGTTGATTATTCATAAATAAAAATAATTGTTGATTACTATAATTATTATAAGCAATATAATAAAATGGTGTCCATGTTAGAAACTCTTTTTCTTTTTTAGATTACTAATAATTTAATTTTTACAAAGAATATAAATCATTGATAATATGAATAACATGAATAATTTGATATTAATAATTGTCAAACTATAAGAAAGCATCATATTTTTCCTTTTTAGATCTTAAAATTAACAAATACAAAACAATTAAATGAAATTGCATAATGATCTCATGAAATTTTTTAGAAATATGATTTAAGAATAATTCATTTTTAAAATCTCAAATATTACCTTTTAACAATTTTGTATTCCATATAATTTAAAAATAATGATTAAAGCTTTAATTTGACAAACAATTAAACATGAATTAATAATTTTGGATAAATGAAGCATATCGTATGTAATAAGATGTAAGGTTTATTATGTATACAATTCATTATAGTTTCTTTCCGTTTGATGAATAAAAACTTAAAAAGTGTAATGAGAGTTTCAACTCAATCTCATAATTTCTCAAATTTAAATAAACTTATTTTAGTCACAATCAATAATGGAAAAACTTGTGTGGTTATTAATACATTAAATATCACAATGTATTTATTATTTTATTTGATAAGGTAAAAAATTAAAAATATATATTTTAGTAAATTAATCGTGTTTGAACTAGAAATGATAAATAAAAAAATTCATTATTCAAAATTAACTAATTATCACCAAACAATCATATAAATATGTATAAATGTGAAATGAAAAAGTTACAAATGAAAACTTTTAGAAATATTTATTAAAATGTCCTTTCAATTACAATATTTATTCTTTCCATTAATATTTTAAGGTTATTTTATGAACAAAAAATTAGAAATTTAATGAAACTCATGAAAATGATGAGCAAATATAAATGAATCATAAAATATTATTATTTCTTCAACTTTCACAAAATATATATTTTTTAATAATGGGCTACGTGAACATAAAAAAGCATAATGTATTTTAATCATAACTCATTATATAAATATAACCTATATATTTTGTAAAGCCTCTAAAGAATATAATAAAAATAATATTTTTAAATGTTACGTATCAAAACTACTCGTACTCAACTTTTTCTTTTTTTTAATGAAAATATGCAAAAATTAACTATAAAAAATTATGAGCTACTAACATGTGTAATACCTATTATTTAAGCTTTCATTTTCAATATCTTTATTTGAATAAATGTCAATTATTTACTTTATTTTTTAAAATATAAATAATATTAATAATAAATTATTATGATGATGAAACCTTTTCTTTTAGTATTATAAAAGTTTGCACCATAAAATTGAAAGATCATTGTATCTTTTTAAATTAAATCATTGTTTGTGTCAAATAAATGATTAAATTACAAACTTTATAAAAAATTATAATAAATGGATTTTTTTCTCATTTTCATATATACGTGAAATTTGACAAATTCCAATTAATAAAAACCATTGTATTATACAATATACATTCTAATATAATGTTACTCATAATATAAAAAAACAATAATTATATTCTAATATAAAAAATCATTATATTATATAATATATGTTATAATATAATGTTACTTACAATATAAAACAAAAACTATAGTTACAATGTAAAAATGATATAACACTAGTAAATAGAAGGCACTTCAAGCATCACCAACAAGTTAATTATAACTTGATAACAATAATGATACAATTTCCAAAATAAAAATAGATTTCATTTTTTATTTATTCCTACAAATAAACGAAATTTATTATCAAGAAGGGTGAAAATTGAAATTTTTAATTTTGCTGGAATTTTGTTTCTTTTCATGAATTGATTAAAAACTGCTTGAAGTCTAATAATTAACAAAAAAAAAAAAAAACCAAAAATAAAATCACAATCACATTGTAAAAGAAAAGAAAAATAATAATAACATAATATCAAACAATAGTTTCAGAATGGAACTTGTTAAATATGAGTAAAAGTGTACTTTTTTCTTTCTAATTAAATTAATGTATAAATTTACTTACCGAATATAATTCATTCAAAAATTTATTGACTATAAAATTTAAAATTAATACAAAATATACCACATGGATTTTATAAAAACTAATGAACAATATAAAAATCTTTTAACCTTTTTACTAATTCCATCCATTAGGAAGAAAACAACAATAAAGAAGAGATCGATAAAAAATTATACTCTTAACTTAAAATTAAAAAAAAAAAAAAGCTTAAAAGATGAAACAAAAAAAGACTGAAGTCAGAAAGATTAAAAGATAAATTAGATAAGAAATAAAAACAAATAAAACCTATTAATTCTTTTCATAATTTTATATTGAATAATGTCGTTAAAGTCTCATTAGGAGGAATATATTTATCAAAACATAAAATTATTTCAAATTAAAACCTAAAAATCATAATAAATTTTAAAAAATTGAAAAAAATATATATAAACATAAATTTTATAGGAACGAATAAATTAAAATTCTAATCTTTCTCACCTTTGCATCCGTAAAAAAAGTAAAACCTTAAAATTCATTCTAAAAAATGTTTAGAACAAAAAAAAATTAACTTTATAATAAAAAAATAAATTAAAGATTTTTAAACTTTTTTACCTATAAGGTTTTTATAAAGGATCCACCTTCAAGATTTTTTAAAAATCTTTTTCATAGAAAAGACTGAATTGTTAATAGCTAATTTTTATAAAAAGATAAAAACAATAAAAAAAACTTTACATTGAAGATTGAAAATTCTTTAAAAGAATAAAATAAGAAAGATTAATAATTTAAGATATTGATTTTAGAAGAACAAAAAAAATTCTTATTACTTTTTAATTTTAAATTAAAAAAAATCTTTGAATAAAAAGTATTTAGTTTATAAATGGATTTATTGCATAAAAACACAATTTAACTCAAACATCTATCACAAGATTAAGAAAATTTTTTTAAAAAAAAAACAACAAAAGAAACTATGATTCAAAAATCATAATATTTTTAAACAAATCAAATTATAACTGCAATGAAAAAATTTTGGAAACAACAACATAGTTAAAATGTCACAAAAATAATAATTATTAGTCACCAAAGAAATAATTATTGTCATAACATATAGATCCATAAATCTATAGCTAGACTTAACAAATGGAGTCACCACCAATCTTATTTACTAGGTGTGATTAGCCACCTAAGAAGTCTATCTTCTTAAGAAACTTCTAAACTTGACTAAGAGTCCCTAAAAGAATAGGTTCAGATCTACAAATCAGAATAGGGTTCGAAAGTTTGGCTACATATAGGGAAGATTATAGCACCCCCACATGCCCATCCAAAGGATGGTACCATATTATTTTAAATTCATCCTAGGATCTTGGTTCTAATGGTTTTAGATTTTAATATTTAATATTAGAAATAATTCTTAACATTCTCCATCAATCTGGTAGAATTCTTAAAAATATTTTTTCACCTTAAGAGTATTTAAGGTCCCATTTGTTTCCTTAAAGAGGTTTAACGTTAAAAATTTTAATTATTATGTTTTATTGAAAATATTTCTAATTCATCCACTATTTGAGCCAAAATTAGAAATATTTTTTTTTTAAATTTTAAATTTTTCACCATTTGGACCTATTTAAAATTTCTTTTTATTTATCTATTTATTTTTTGGTTTCTAAATTTTCCACAATTTGGGTCAATTTAGAAATATTTTTTTTTTAAAATTTTTAAATTTTTCACCATTTGAGCCTATTTAGAATTTTTTTTTCTTTTTTTTATTTCTAAATTTTTCACCATTTGGGTCAATTTAGAAATTTTTTTTCTTTTTTTTTTTGTTCACTTTGTTTTCAAAAAAAAATAATATGACAATTATCTTTTATTGAAATTTCATTTAAATTCTTCCATCATTTGGGACAAATTTAAAGAAATTTCTTACCTAGAGAGTTCTTAGGAATTTAGTATTTGAAATTTTCTAAGAATATCATCATTAGATAATTATCAAATATTTTCAACCAAAAATTATTTTTCTTTTTGTTTGAAAATAAATATTGATTATTATTATTGAAATTTTATCTAAATTATTCCACCATTTGGGACAAATTTAGAAAAAATTTCTCACCTAAGAATTTTATAAAAATTTACCATTTGAAATTTCTAAAAATTTCATCATTGGATAATTAGTATTTATTCTCAAAAAAATATTTTTTATTTTTTTATTTTTTCTCAAATTTAATCATGCAAAAATACTCCTAAAAATAAATAAACACATAAATAAAAAAAATTTACCAAAAACAAATACCAAAAAAATGGAACGGCTTGGCTCAGTGACTGTTGAACAGCTTGGCTTAAGGCATAGAATGCGGCTCAGGGGGATGTAGCTTTGCGGCTCAGTGTGGCTCGACTCGATTGATGTGGAATGGCTGGTATGCGAGTCAAAAGATAGGTTGTGCTTTGGACCAGGTTGTCCGAATGAAAAATGCATGGATCTTGGGTCTTCTTAAAGTGAAAATGACGTCATTTTAGTGAGGCTATAAAAGGCTAAATTTCAGCTTTTTGCTTCAAATATCCCTTTACCCATTTTTCTCGTCTTTTTTTTTTCTCTCCCTCTCTTTCTAGAAATCGAAGGACTCCGTTTGAATCTTCATCATATTCTAAAAAAAGTCATCAAAATCTGAATTAGTTCATCGAAAGTTCATCAAAAAATTCAACCAACGTCGAAAAAGTCACTGAAAAATCCAATTGGCATCAAAAAGTTTCATCGGAATCTGAGAATTTTTCATATTTTTTTAAAAAATCTCTTTTTTTTTTCTAAACCCAAAAATCTTTGAAATTTTTGTTGACTATTTTCTGCTTGCTGTGTTTCTATTATTTGCTTCTATGTGCTTTTCTGTGTGTCATTTCCTGTGTGTTTCTGTGCTATATTTATAGAAAAAAAATCAAAAGAATTTTTGATTAAATATAACTCAGCCTCTAGTAGATTGAGTTCATATGCAACTCTACTAGTACCTATACACGACAAAATTTGTATTTTTTTTCTCCTTTTTTTTTTTTTTGGCTAATATCCAATTATAAAAAGACTAAAGATAAATCAAGAAAAATAAAATAAATTAATAGAAAAATCACATGTAAACATCAAAAATAAAAATAAAAATAAAATAAAGCCCATAAATTAAAAAAAAATAAACAGTTGGGTCTAACTACTTAGATCCCATTGAACCGAGCTCAATGGGCTTGAGCCCAGACCAATTAGGGTATCTACAATTATAACAACTTAAAATTTATTTTGTAATTTTTTATGAATTGACTAACTTCAAAAATTTTTAATGATCTAAGTAGTTATAACATTTTAAGGTTCGATTCTTAAAGCTAATTGCTTCTTTTTTTTTTTTAAATTTAGAAACAAATTTGTTCACAAATTAATGCTTGTAAACCTTTCACTAAAAAAATGATTAAAATGATATTTAATTTAAATAATAATAAAAAATTAAAATCTTTTAAACAAATCATCCCTCTTATAATATTGCTAATGTAAAAATATTAAAGCAAAAAAGAATACCTTAAATTTTGAAGGCGTAACACCAAATAATTTACGAACTTGTCACTAATAGTTTAATGATGAAACAAATCAATGTGAAAAACAACACAAATAATATCTAATTGAAAAATTTTGGAATAACAAAATTTATTTTTAAAAAATTACAAAAACTCAAGCAAACACTCATCAAAACAATTATAAGCTATGAAGTAAAAAATATATCATCAAATATTTACTTATTCATCAAGTATCTCTTTAATGATAGCAAAATTAATCATACTATCATTCATAACAATTATCTGATAATCATCTTTCTTCATAACAGCACTCTTTATAAGTTTTATTCTTTAATCGATACGTATTATAATTTTAAAAAACAATATGAAAATAAAACCTCTACTAAAGTACAAAAAAATGATAAGTTAAATTAAAAAAGACTTGACATTTATTGCAAAATATTTAAAAAATCATAAGTTATGATTATAAAATTATAAAAATTATAAAAATGTAAATACAAATCTCATGATTGGAAAAATTTAAGACAGACATAAAATGCGTTTATATAACCCTCCTATAAAAATATATAAAAAAACATATAATAAAAAATCAAAAATTAAAACATAAAGTTAGAAAATCAAAAGTTTCAATAAATTTAAACAAATAACGATTTTAAAGATCATGAATACAAGAAAATCAAAAGGCATAAATCTATAAAAATGTTAGGCTATCAAAAGTCTATTGGTTTTTAAGCAATAAAATTAAGCAATAAAATTAAGAAATATATGTTTGAAATTAATAGAAAAAAGATTTGATATTTATTGTAAAATATTTAAGTTTTATATTATAGATTATATGATTTACACTAGATTTAAATTTTTTTAATTTCAAAATTTCAAACACAATCATAAAAGATTCCATTAATCACAACCAAATTGATTTAGAAAATGAAATGGATTGATTGAATTGATAACCAATAGCTTATTTTGTCAATACAGTTAATTGAGTTAGATTCAAATCAAAATGATCCAACGTCTTGTCAAACCGATTAGATCAAACAAGACCGATAAGATACAGACCTTATCTACAGCAATCGAGCTCTACTGATTAATCAACAAAAATAACAAATGCAATAATGAAGTTTGTACAAGAAAAAAAAAATAAAGGAAGAAGAAGAGTGAAGATAGAGGAAATAGAGTGAATAATGAAAGAAAGAGAGAGTCTAGAATTTAGGAATTCTATTGTAAAATTCATTTATATCCCATCTCTATCATTTTCATCATTTTATATTCATTACAACCGCAATTCCCTCAACCTTTTACTCGCTGCAAAATAACAAACTTTGGCTGACTCCTAGCAAGACCGTTGACTACACTATGACAAGTAAAATGGGCTTCATTATTTATTACCGTCGGGACTACGATTGACCCTAATGGCCCACTCCATTTCAGCTCGTATCATGATATTAAATCAATTTTAGATGTTTATATTATTAATATTTTAAAAATTTTATCAGTAAAAAAAATTTAAATTTTTTACTCTTATTTTTTCATTAATGATTAAAACATTAAGTTAAAAAATTATATTATGCATCACTAGTAAGGTTAAAAGATGGTCATATATCCTTTGAGGGTATATTAAACAAAATAATAAAATAAAAGTACAAATGCATAGTAAATTTTTAATGTCAGCTTGTAATTTTAAAAACTTCAATGATAGTGAATAAATAATAATCTTGAATTAAATGCATATTTTTGTTAAATATTTTTATTATATTTAATATTAAAAATCATACCTTCAACAATAACAATTTCCTTTAATTAGACAAATCGATTGGACTAATTAGGTCAAGAACTAAAAACCCCATCTATTAATCTTTGATCCAATTTTTATAATATCGGTGTACAATTAGTTTTATTCTAACTTTCAAGTTTCAATTCTACCCAAAAATTACTTTGCTTTACTCTCATGATTACCAGAAATCGATTTATTTACAATAGTCAGTTATAGCAAATATGTAAGATAATATTTTTCATTTACAAATTTTAAACAATATAGATTGAAATTTATTTTGAACTTCAATAATCTTCATACATCTAAATCTAGATAACACTTGCGACTTTGACTAAAATTAGGAGGTTCCAGATTTGTTTGCATTAGAAGCATGTATAGGTAGAATTGAGTTGGCTTGGGGTAAGCTTAGGGTATAGGACAGGGTAAAGTATTTTAAATTCTTATTTTTTGAATTTTAGGTTATATTCGTCTATGTACTCATATATAAAAGGTATTTCAAATCTATTTTCATTTTCATTTCTACAAATATTTAATGGGCACTAATAATTTTTGTACTTATAGTTTTTTAAAATGAAAAACAATTTTATTTTTTGCTTTTTATTTTTATTTTTCATATTTATAAAATTTTTTATAAATATATATTAATATATTCTATTAAATAGAAATATATTAGTTTTAATTAATTTAAAACAAAATTTTATATTATTTAATAAAAAAGCAATTTTCTAAATATATATAAATATATAAAAAGGATAAGGGTAGGTACTATATTATTTGTCTCAATCCCGAATTTGATAAAAAAATTTAAAATAGTATTCATGCCTTTCCCAAAAATTTAATATCTATTATCATTTTTGTTCAGGTAAAAAGTAGAGTTTTTCATCGAATATAGATAAAGATTGACACCCCTAGCTTGATTAACACCTTTAAAGACTTTATCTAAAACCTTATTTGCCAATTGAAATCTATTTAATCCCCATTAATTTAATTTATTTATTAAAAATATTATGAAAATATTTTATATTAATTTTTATATAATATATGTTGTTGTTTGGTGTAATTATGCAAATAACAATAAAGATGTAGAAATGTAAAAAAGAACAAAGTTGTAGGCAAGGCATTTTTAGGAAACTTTCTTAAAGATAACAATCTTTCTACTACAGTGCACATGCTTACTATAAAGAAAAAAGAGATTGCATTTCTATTTCTCCTTGAACTCATTTGAACTAAAAACACGAAAAAGAGTGCAAGAAGAAAAAGCTAATTTTAATCTTTGTAAATATGTAAAGTTTCTATTAAAAATGTGTTTAGAGAAGTATTTATAGGCCTCAAAAGGTGTCCCAAACAACCTTTCACGTAAACTAATCATTCAAATGAATTGATGCAACTTTTGGAATAAAAAAAACACTTTTAATTGACTTATTTTTTAGTTTCCAAATATAGGTATTCGAATGTTCAACATAAGGTAATCGAATGCTTGCTTTTCATAATGTGAGAATTCAAATATCCAACCTATGGTATTCAAGTGCACTATTTCGGGCTTTCAATTTTCTATCTAGAATGTGGGTACTTGAATGCCTATTCTCTGATTGTCAAATTCTATCATTTTGGAGTAGAGTAATTGAATGTCCCTTGTTCATTCCAAATATTATTTATACTTTTTAAAATATAATTTTATCAATAAATGCATTCTATATGATTCAAAAAACCAACATTGTTACTTAGAAAATATTGTTCTTTGGCAACATATAAAAAATCCCCCACTTATTACCAAAGAATGCAAATGCTTATGCAATCCTAAAGAAAATGTAAATTTTTTCATATGTATAATGTATGTCTACATGTGGCCAATGGTTGAACCTTTAGATTAACATGAGACTCAAGGAAAATATATTCATACCTTATACGAGTTTGTGAGTTCCATAAAAGACGGCGAATTAATGGGTATTTGCTTTATCCTATGGTTGTAATTACTCTAGGATTAAATCAAAATCCATAAGAAACGGCCTCTCACTTCTCTACTTGTATAGGATGACTTACCTTGAGTGCTCCACAACTTTTTTTTTTACTTAATACTTTACTCAAATGAGTTATAAATTAATTATGGACTTATGCCCAACTAACCGTTGTGGACAAGCAACACATTTAGATATAGGATTTTCCAGTGGAATTTTACCCTTACTATTTCAAAAATGATGCATTAGAAATTTCATATATCCTATATATATATATTTTCTTGGATAATTCAAAATTGAAAACCCTTGACTCTCATACATAATATTTACCCTATGAGAAAATTATCATTTTCTTTAAAAAATCAATCTTTAAGTAGCGACACTAAGATAGAGTAAGAATCAATCAAAATTACCTCTTAATAACCGATAACAATTCCATATGTCTCATAGTATTCACTATCTTATCACCTGATAAAGGCTTAGTTAATGGACCTACTAACATTTGGTTAGTAGGAAGATACTTTGTATTAATCTTCCTTTTCTTTACAACACCTCTCACATTACTGTATCTCATAGCAATGAGCTTGCTATTGTTAGACAATCTCTCATTCTTTATGTTGTAAATAGCATCTTTATTATCATATATAAAGTGATTGGCCCATTAGTTCTCTCAATAAAATGTATACATCTTAAAAACCTTTTAAACCAAAGTAGATCCTTGATGGCAAGAGTACTAGCTATGAATTCAGATTTCATAAAAGACAATGCCACATAAGTTTGTTTCATGGATGACCAAGATACTATAACTCTGTCTATAGTAAACAACCAACCACTAGTGGATTTGTAACTTCTTTAATTTGAAACCCAACTTGCATCACCGTAGATTTCAAAATTGAATATTCACAATTATAATGCAAGCCATAGTGTAATGTTTGCTTTAGATATCTCAATAATCTAATCAATTCATGCCAATGCTTATTACTAGCATTGTTAGTAAATCTATTCAAAATGCCAATAGCATATGCAGCATCTAGTCTAGTATAATTCATAGCACAGATTAAACTACTTATGATTTTAGCATACACTTTTGATTAACCAATTCACCAAGATTAGGTTCCAATTTATGATATGGATATATCATTAGGTTTACAATAAAAAGATTAAACTTTTTAAGAATTTTCTCAATTAATGTGAATGAGAAAGTATAAACTTACCATTTTCCTTATAAACCTTAACACCTAATGTCACATCAACAGGACCTAAATCTCTTACATCAAAAGTTTAGGTTAAAAAGAACTTAGTCTCATTAATGCAATCCATATTAGTACCAAGGATGAGTAAGTCATCTACATAAAGAGTAATCAAGACATTAAACTCAAATGTGACTTTAGTAAAAATGCAACTTTCAACCTTGCTACTCTTAAAACTAAACTTTTTAATTTCTTTCTTAAACTTTTTTATATCATTACCTAAGTTCTCATTTAAGGCCATAAAGAGATTTGTTGAGTTCACATACCTTGTGTTCTTGGCCTTGAACCACATAACCTTCTAGTTGTTTGATGTAGATCTTCTCATCTAGTTCTCTATTAAGGAAGGTTGCCTTTACATCCATTTGATGTACTTCAAGGTTGTAAATTGAAGCTGTAGCAAACATTACTCTTATAAAAGTAAACTTGGTGGTTAGAGAAATGGTTTCAAAGTAATTTAACCATTCATTTTGACTATAACTTTTGGCTATCAATCTTACTTTATATTTATCAATAGTAATATTAGTTTTGAGTTTCTTTTTCAAAACCACTTAGAGCCAATAGGTTTAGTGTTAGGAAGTAGATCTACAATAAACCAAGTATTGTTCTCAACTATAAATTTAATTTCATCATCCATAGCTTTCCTCTATAATATGGAATCATGCATGCACATTGCTTTTGGAAAAGTTTTAGGATAGTAATCATGTAGGACATACGCCACTTTCAAAAAACTGATTTGGCAATAGATCTTCATGCTCCACAACTTGTAATTCAGTCCATTAAACTTTTTAAGTTTCTCCACTTTATACTGCTACAGAGGAATTTTTTAGCAGCATTTTTTTCCATGTTTAACAGTGTTTATAAATGTTACTATATCATTTACAATGTTTGTCAAAAATACCACTAAGAGCATTGACATAGTTGCATCAGGAAAAATAATGGCATTTTAGGAAGAAATACCACTAAATTTAATGACGTTTGTACATGAAAATGTCGCTAAGTTAGAAATTTTACTTTTTTATTTTTTCAATAGTTATTACTATAATTAAATAAAAAAAAAGATAAATATTTTTATTTCATAAAAACGAATTTATGAATTTATAAACTGAATATTATAAATATTAAAATATCGAAATACATAATTTGTTCCAATTTACATGTAACCCAAAGTTTAATACAATAACATTCAAATTATTTTAGTACATTAATCAAAATTTTAAAATATATAAAATTAATAAGAACTTAGATTTGGGGTACTGCCATTTGATAAAGGATTTTTTTCACTATGATTGCTAGCATGCTAAAGAACCTACTGAATAAAGTAAAATAATTTTTTACACTTAATAATAAGTTATTTTTGATATTAGAAAAATATAAATAGTTACTAAATATCATACTAAATATAATACTTGAGTTGGTGGACTAAATATAATATTTGAGTTGGTAGACCACTTAGATTAGTTCCTAAAAATTGTTGTTGCACAAAATTCATACAAGTGTTGAATTGTTTATGCAATTGCTTATGCTCCTGATCCATTCTAGTATAGTCCTCAACTCTTTCTGCTTCCACTTGCTGGGCATATTGTTGCATAGTTTGCAACCTTTCTTAACATTGAGATTTATCATAAAAACTAACTTATTAAAGATATAAATTGTTGAGGGCTATGTCCATAACGGCTAGATGGTGTTGGACCCAATCCAAGATTTCAGACTCATCCATGTCTTTCTTTTCAAGCAACTTTTATGAAAATTCAATCTTCTAGTTCTTGCATGTTGATAGAAGAATTGGATGCTACTTCAATCTCAACAACAATTTTCTCTTTCACTTTCTCTTGTAAATTAATCAAATAAAGTTATTAAGTTTAATAATTAATTTATAATATATTTGAAATAGTAAATATTTAATTTTTGTATAAAATGAATCTATGAAATTATCACAATTTCTTGTGTTTCGACATTCAGGTAAGATTTATTTTTTTTTTTCATGTGAATTAATCAAAAAAGGTTCACATATTCAATTTTTTCACCCAACTCAATCTCCTACATTATACTATTATTGTTAAACACACATCAACCGTAACTTATTCATACTTATCAAGCATGGCAATAATGAAGTTCAAACATTCGACAAGTTTAATATCATTCATTGAAGTTGTCTAAACTATTAAAACAAAACAATAACTGTAAATTTTCATATTTATTTTTTAATAGCACGAAAAGTTTTAAACAGACATAAATCATAACTTATTTACATATAAAATTGTGAAAATCAAGTTCAATTATTTGGACAAGTTTAAAATCAAGTATTTAAGCTATATAAATTATTAAAATATAGATTTAATTGTAAAATTTCCTTTTGACTTTTTAACGGCATAAAAAGTGCTAAACATATATAAATGATAACTTTTTCACTTATATCAATCGTCGGAATAAAATTCAATCATTCGAACAAATTTAATATTATGTATTTAAGTTATCTAAATTGTTAAAATAGAAATATAACTGAAAAACTATATTTTTTTCCTTTTAATGGCATAAAATATCCTAAATAGACATAAATAACAACTTTTTCACTCATATTAACTATGAAAAAGAACATTAATCATTTGAACAAGTTTAATATCATGTATTAAAGCTATCCAAGCTGTTAAAATAGAATAATATCAGTAAATTTGCATTTTTACCTTTTAACAACACAAAAAATCTTAAATAGATATAAACAACAACTTTTTCACACATATCAATTGTGAAAACCATATTCAATCATTTAGACAAGTTTAATATCATGTATTAAAGCTATCTAAACTATTAAAATAGAACAATAACTGCAATTCTACATTTGTCTTTTAATAGCATAAAAAGTCATAAATAGACAACGGTAACTTTTTCACATATATCAATCATGAAAATTAAGTTCAAGCATTCGGATAAATTTAATATCATGTACTTAAGCTATACAAACTGTTAAAATAGAAATATAACTACAAAATTACCTTTTTATCCTTTAACGACACAAAAAGTCCTAAACTAACATAAATAGTAACTTTTTCACACATATCAACTGTGAAAACAAAGTTTAATATTTCAGACAAATTTAATATCATGTATTAAAGCTATCTAAACTATTAAAACATAACAATAACTATAAATTTATATTTTTGCTTTTTAACAGTTCAAAAAATTCTAAAAAGATATAAACTGTAACTTTTTTACACATATCAATTATGAAAACAAGTTCAATCATTTATACAAGTTTAATATCATGCATTCAAACTATCTAAACTGTTAAAATAGAACAATAATTGCAAACTTGCATTTTTGCTTTTTAACGACACAAAAAGTCTTAAACAGATATAAACCGTAGCTTTTTCACACATATCAATTGTGAAAACTAAGTTCAATCATTTAGACAAGTTTAATATCATGTATTGAAGCTATCTAAATTGTTAAAGTAGAATAATAATTGTAAATTTATATTTTTCCTTTCAACGGCACAAAAATCCTAAATAGATATAAACCACAATTTTTTCATGCCTATCAACCGTGAAAACTAAATTCAATTATTTGAACAAATTTAATATCATATATTAAAGCTATCTAAATTCTTAAAATAAAACAATAATTGTAATTTTACATTTTTACATTTTAACGGCATAAAATACAAGTTTCTCATTTAATGCTTAACTTAATTTTTCTTTTTGCTTTCTTGCAAAGCTTTTTAATCCAATCATGTGGCTATATTTATGTTGCTTTTTATTAATAATCCCAATTTTTTCTTTTTCCTATCATAAAAAACAAACGTCTAAGCAAAAATATAAATATTACCCACTAAAAACAAAAAATATCCTTATTTTTAAAAATAATATTAAAAGTTATAAATTAATGTCTCTCTTTTTCTTGAGAACGAAAATTTAACTAACTGTTCGTATTGTCACCTAATCACATGACAAAGTAACTTTTTGATTGTAGCCTCCACAATACTATTTCGATCGAAATATTTTTCTTTAATTATGCTTATAATTTTTTTCATTTTTTTTCAATACTTAAGCACAAATAAAATAGGTATTTCAAGTAAAAATCTTAATTGCAACAATACAAAAGAAGAAAGTTACAATCGATAAACCAATTTTAAAATAATTAATATTTTTAATATGTAATTAATTATACTAATACTTCAATAAAGTTTAAAAAATCTTTCTTAACTTCTGTTGAAATTTTATGCCATGTTTCATAATGCATAGGTAATTTCTACAGGCAACCATTCTTAGAAATCCAACTAGCAGTTGACATTCTTCACCAATTGGGTTACCTATTAGAGTTTGCAAATACTACAATACGCTTGTTTGGAGATACTATTCATAACTCCTTCAAAGTTGTTCGGCCTCTAGTCTTTTGTTGACCATTGTTATCAACTACAAAAAATAAAAATCAATTAGTAAATTACCAATACTTTAATGATTATAATTGAAATTTAAAAATGGAGTTTACAATACCTACATTCAAATTAGAAGCAGAATCAATTGGTGATATAGTATTTAAATCTAGACCTCCCATATTACCAGATCAATATTACTTGAAAAGTTTGAAGTGATTAAGTTAAAACGAT
>NW_019167871.1:18875835-18896761 GCF_002303985.1 Durio zibethinus | reverse complement strand
GTGTTTTATAAATTAAATTTATGCATTATTATTTAAAAGATGTTCAAATCACATTATAGTTGTTTATTTATTATATTCAACAATTATTACTTGTAAATTTCTCATATTTATATTTGTTAACCAACTCTTTTTTTCATATATTTTTACTTATTTTTTACTTTAGATCCCTATCGCATGTTGTAATTTTTTTTTTCAACAAAAAGATCATATTTGAATTACTTTACAAAGGGACATAAAAACACCAAACTTCTAGTTTCAATTTTTCATCTTGATTCTTTTAGAAGTATATTTAGTTTTTTTGTTTTTAAAAGATTTAATGATTTGATTTATTCATACTTTTTTTATTTCGCTTTTAAATTTTCAAAAAAATAAAAAAAATTATATAAAATTAGTAATTTAATTAATTGTAAATCATGTTATTATTAAAAGTATAATGATGTCATAGTAAAATTTTTGTTTTATAATTTTATACTCTTAACATGTTTTTATTAGTATATTGTTTGTCTATATATATATATATATATTAATATGATAAAAATATGCCTTAGATAAAATAAGATAAAGTATATTATATATTATTAGTTGAATCTCTCTAAATTATATGTTAAGATCCGGGACTGGTCAACAACATTCTAATTGCCATGTCATCAATGCCTACACACTGCTATCCACTTCATCATTCATGAGATATAAATGGAGAATCAAATCAAGCATCCATCATTTTCAACTCTACACTTTCCCTACTTTCTCTATCGTAACCACCTTCTATCATTTATTTTTCCCTCTCTTTGGGCATATATTGACTTAAATGTGAAGCATGCGTCGAGTCCTAAGTTTGACGTCCCCTAACATTCTTCTTTTTATTAACTGGTCTAATAAACTCTTCAGTTAAGCTGCAGTAGGCTTCTCTATCACTAGACCATAAATTACATCAACAATACCTTTGTTTAAATGCCAAGTATTGGATTTTCTCTGTGTTCATAAAAGCTTATTAAATATTAGACTATAAAAAGATGGTTAACTATCTCCTATCTCATTAAGCTAACTCTTTCTATCTCATTTAAGGTTTTCAAAATTTTAAATGTTAAAGTGAACTTTTCTTTGAGACATAAGTTGGTTATTTTATATTATATAACAATTGTTGATTATTCATAAATAAAAATAATTGTTGATTACTATAATTATTATAAGCAATATAATAAAATGGTGTCCATGTTAGAAACTCTTTTTCTTTTTTAGATTACTAATAATTTAATTTTTACTTGTGAAATTTACAAAGAATATAAATCATTGATAATATGAATAACATGAATAATTTGATATTAATAATTGTCAAACTATAAGAAAGCATCATATTTTTCCTTTTTAGATCTTAAAATTAACAAATACAAAACAATTAAATGAAATTGCATAATGATTTCATGAAATTTTTTAGAAATATGATTTAAGAATAATTCATTTTTAAAATCTCAAATATTACCTTTTAACAATTTTGTATAACATATAATTTAAAAATAATGATTAAAGCTTTAATTTGACAAACAATTAAACATGAATTAATAATTTTGGATAAATGAAGCATATCGTATGTAATAAGATGTAAGGTTTATTATGTATACAATTCATTATAGTTTCTTTCCGTTTGATGAATAAAAACTTAAAAAGTGTAATGAGAGTTTCAACTCAATCTCATAATTTCTCAAATTTAAATAAACTTATTTTAGTTACAATCAATAATGAAAAAACTTGTGTGGTTATTAATACATTAAATATCAAAATGTATTTATTATTTTATTTGACAAGGTAAAAATTTTAAAAAATATATTTTAGTAAATTAATCGTGTTTGAACTAGAAATGATAAATATTCAAAATCAACTAATTATGACCAAACAATCATATAAATATGTATAAATGTGAAATGAAAAAGTTACAAATGAAAACTTTTAGAAATATTTATTAAAATGTCCTTTCAATTACAATATTTATTCTTTCCATTAATATTTTAAGGTTATTTTATGAACAAAAAATTAGAAATTTAATGAAACTCATGAAAATGATGAGCAAATATAAATGAATCATAAAATATTATTATTTCTTCAACTTTCACAAAATATATATTTTTAATAATGGGCTACGTGAACATAAAAAAGCATAATGTATTTTAATCATAACTCATTATATAAATATAACCTATATATTTTGTAAAGCCTCTAAAGAATATAATAAAAATAATATTTTTAAATGTTACGTATCAAAACTACTCGTACTCAACTTTTTCTTTTTTTTTAATGAAAATATGCAAAAATTAACTATAAAAAATTATGAGCTACTTACATGTGTAATACCTATTATTTAAGCTTTCATTTTTAAATATCTTTATTTGAATAAATGTCAATTATTTACTTTATTTTTTTTAAATATAAATAATATCAATAATAAATTATTATGATAATGAAACTTTTTCTTTTAGTATTATAAAAGTTTGCACCATAAAATTTAAAGATAATTGTACCCGTCTAAAATTAAATCATTCTTTGTGTCAAATAAATGATTAAATTACAAACTTTATTAAAAATTATAATAAATGGATTTTTTTCTCATTTTCATATATACGTGAAATTTGACAAAATACAATTAATAAAAACCATTATATTATACAATATATATTCTAATATAATGTTACTCATAATATAAAAAAAAACAATAATTACATTCTAATATAAAAACCATTATATTATATAATATAGGTTATAATATAATGTTACTTACAATATAAAAAAACTATAGTTACAATGTAAAAATGATATAACCACTAGTAAATGCAAGGCACTTCAACATCACCGACAAGTTAATTATAACTTGATAACAATAATGATACAATTTCGAAAATAAAAATAGATTTCATATTTTATTTATTACTACAAATAAATGAATTTTCTTATCAAGAAGGGTGAAAATTGATATTTTTAATTTTGCTAGGATTTTGTTTCTTTTCATGAATTGATTAAAAACTACTCGAAATCTAACAATTAACAAAAAAAATTAAAAAAAAAAAAACAAAAATAAAATCACAATCACATTGTAAAAAAAAAAAAAAAACATAATATCAAACAATAGTTTCAGCATGGAACTTGTAAAATATGAGTAAAAATGTACTTTTTTCTTTCTAATTAAATTAATGTATAAATTTACTTACCGAATATAACTCATTCAAAAATTTGTTGACTATAAAAATTTAAAATTAATACAAAATATACCACATGGATTTTATAAAGAACTAATGAACAATATAAAAATCTTTTAACCTTTTTATTAATTCATCCATTAGGAAGAAAACAAACAATAAAGAAGAGATCGCATAAAAATTATACTCTTAACTTTAAAATTAAAAAAAAAAAAAAGCTTAAAAGATGAAACAAAAAAGACTGAAAAGTCAGAGAGATTAAAAATAAATTAGATAAGAAACTAAAAATTAAATTAAAACCTTTAATCTTTTTCACATTTTCATTTATTGAAATGAATAGATCGTTTTCAGTCTCATTAGGAAGATATATTCATACAAAACCTATCAACATTATTATTCAAATTAAAACCTAAAAATCACTTTAAAAATCTTAAAATTTGAACAAAAATAATATATAAAACATGAATTTTATAAGGAACCAAAACATAAATTAAAATATCTAATCTTTCTCACCTTTTCATCCGTAAAAAAAATAAAACCTTAAAAATCATTCTAAAAAATCTTTAGAACAAAAAAAATGAACTTTATAATAAAAAAATAAATTAAAGATTTTTAAACTTTCTTACCTATAAGGTTTTTATAAAGGATCCACTTTCAAGATTTTTTAAAAATCTTTTTCATAAAAAAGACTAATTGTTAATATAGCTAATTTTTATAAAAAGATAAAAACAATAAAAAAAAAACTTTAAAATGAAGATTGAAAATTCTTTAAAACAATAAAATAAGAAAGATTAATAATTTAATATATTGATTTTAGAAGAACAAAAAAAATTCTTATTACTTTTAATTTTTAAATTAAAAAAAATATTTGAATAAAAAGTATTTAGTTTATAAATGGATTTATTGCATAAAAACACAATTTAACTCAAACATCTATCACAAGATTAAGAAAATTTTTTAAAAAAAAAAACAACAAAAGAAACTATGATTCAAAAATCATAATATTTTTAAACAAATCAAATTATAACTGCAATGAAAAAATTTGGAAACAACAACATAGTTAAAATGTCACAAAAATAATAATTATTAGTCACCAAAGAAATAATTATTGTCATAACATATAGATCCATAAATCTATAGCTAGACTTAACAAATGGAGTCACCGCCAATCTTATTTACTAGGTGTGATTGGTCACCTAAGGAATCTATCCTCTTAGGGAACTCCTAAACTTGACTAAGGGTCCCTAAAAAAATAGGTTCGGGTCTACAAACCAAAATAGGATTCGAAAGTTTGGTTACATACAGGGAAGGTTATAGCACCCCCACATGTCCATCCAAAGGATGGTACCATATTATTTTTAATTCATCATAGGGTCTTGGTTCTAATGGTTTTAGATTTTAATATTTAATATTAGAAATAATTCTTAACATTCTCCATCAATCTGGTAGAATTCTTAAAAATATTTTTTCACCTTAAGAGTATTTAAGGTCCCATTTGTTTCCTTAAAGAGGTTTAACGTTAAAAATTTTAATTATTATGTTTTATTGAAAATATTTCTAATTCATCCACTATTTGAGCCAAAATTAGAAATATTTTTTTTTTAAATTTTAAATTTTCACCATTTGGACCTATTTAAATTTCTTTTTTATTTATCTATTATTTTTTGGTTCTAAATTTTCCACAATTTGGGTCAATTTTAGAAATTTTTTTTTTCAAAATTTTTAAATTTTTCACCATTTGAGCCTATTTAGAAATTCTTTTTTTTTTTTATTTCTAAATTTTTCACCATTTTGGTCAATTTAGAAATTCTTTTTCTTTTTTTCTTTTTTTTTCATTTTCTTTGTTTTCGAAAAGAAAATAATATGGCTATTATCTTTTATTGAAATTTCATTTAAATTCTTCCACCATTCGGGATAAATTTAAAGAAATTTCTTACCTAGAGATTTCTTAGGAATTTATCATTTGAAATTTCTAAGAATCTCATCATTGGATAATTATCAAATATTTTCAACCAAAAAACTTTATTTTTTCTTTTTGTTTGAAAATAAATATTAATTATTATTATTGAAATTTTATCTAAATTATTCCACCATTTGAGATAAATTTAGAAAAAATTTCTCACCTAGAAATTTTATAAAAATTTATCATTTGAAATTTTTAAAAATTTCATCATTGGATAATTAGTATTTATTTTTAAAAAAATATTTTATTTTTTATTTTTTCTTAAATTTAATCATGCAAAAATACTCCTAAAAATAAATAAACACATAAATAAAAAAATTACCAAAAACAAATACCAAAAAAATGGAACGGCTTGGCTCAGTGATTGTTGAACAACTCGATTTAAGGCATTTGAATGCAGCTCAAGGGGATGTAGTTTAGTGGCTCAGTGTGGCTCGACTCAGCTGATGTGGAATGACTGGTACACGAGTCAAAAGGTAGGTTGTGCTTTGAGTCAGGTCATCCGAATGAAAAACGCACAGATCTTGGGTCTTTTTAAAACGAAAACAATGTCATTTTGATGAGGCTATAAAAGGCTAAATTTCAGCTTTCTGCTTCAGATATCCCTTTAGCCATTTTTCTCGTCCCTTTCTTTTCTCTCCTTCTATTTTTAGAAATCGAAAAACTTCGGTTGAATTTTCATTGAATTTTAAAAAAAGTCACCGAAATCTGGATTAGTTCTTCGAAAGTTCATCGAAAAATTCAACCAACACTGAAATCTTTAATCAGATTCTGAAAAGTCTGTAGAAAAATTCAACCAATGCTAAAAAAGTCACTGAAAAATTCAATTGGCGACAAAAAATTTCATCAAAATCTGAGAATTTTCCAGATTTTTCCAAAAAATTCCTTTTTTTTTTAAACCTAAAAATCTTCGAAATTTTTTTTGACTACTTTCTGCTTGTTGCGTTTCTATGATTTGCTTCTATGTGCTTTTCTGTGTGTTTTTTCCTGTGTGTTTCTGTGCTATATTTATAGAAAAAAATCAGAAGAATTTCTGATTAAACATAACTCAGCCTCTAGTAGATTGAGTTCATATGCAACTCTGCTAATACACGACAAAATTTGTATTTTTTTCCTCTTTTTTTTTGGCTAATATCCAATTATAAAAAGACTAAAGATAAATCAAGAAAAATAAATTAAATTAATAGAAAAATCACATATAAACATCAAAAATAAAAATAAAAATAAAATAAAGCCCATAAATAAATAAATAAAATAAATAGTTAGGTCTAACTACTTGGATCCCATTGAACCGAGCCCAATGGGCTTAGGTTCGGACCTTGTTGAACCAAGCCCAATAGGCTTGAGCTTGGGTCAATTAGGGTGTCTATAATTATAACAACTTAAAATTTATTTTGTAATTTTTTATGAATTGACTAACTTCAAAAATTTTTAATGATCTAAGTAGTTATAACATTTTGAGGTTCGATTCTTAAAGCTAATTGCTGCTTTTTAAATTTAGAAATAAATTTGTTCACAAATTAATGCTTGTAAACCTTTCACTAAAAAATGATTAAAATGATATTTAATTTAAATAATAAAAAAATTAAAATCTTTTAAACAAATCATCTCTCTTATAATATTGCTAATGTAAAAATATTAAAGCAAAAAAGAATGCCTTAAATCTTGAAGACGTAACACCAAATAATTTACGGACTTGTCACTAATAATTTAATGATGAAACAAATCAATGTGAAAAACAACACAAATAATATCTAATTGAAAAGTTTTGGATTAACAAAATTTATTTTTAAAAAATTACAAAAACTCAAGCAAACACTCATCAAAACAATTATAAGCTACGAATTAAAAAATATATCATCAAATATTTACTTATTCATCAAGTATCTCTTTAATGATAGCAAAATTAATCATACTATCATTCATAACAATTATATGATAATCATCTTTCTTCATAACAACACTCTTCATAAGTTTTATTCTTTAATCGATACGTATTATAATTTTAAAAAATAATATAAAAATAAAATCTCTACTAAAGTACAAAAAAACGATATGATAAATTAAAAAAGACTTGACATTTATTGCAAAATATTTAAAAAATCATAAGTTATGATTATAAAATTATAAAAATGTAAATACAAATCTCATGATTGGAAAATTTAAGACAGACATAAAATGCGTTTATATAACCCTCCTATAAAAATATATAAAAAACATGTAATAAAAAAATCAAATATCAAAACATAAATGTTAGAAAATCAAAAGTTTCAATAAATTTGAACAAATAACGATTTTAAAGATCATGAATACAAGAAAATCAAAAGGCATAAATCTATAGAAATGTTAGGCTATCAAAATTCTATTGGTTTTATGCAATAAAATTAAGAAATATATGTTTGAAATTAATATAAAAAAGATTTGATATTTATTGTAAAATATTTAAGTTTTATATTATAGATTATATGATTTACACTAGATTTAAATTTTTTTAATTTCAAATTTTCAAACACAATCATAAAAGATTCCATTAATCACAACCAAATTGATTTAGAAAATGAAATGGATTGATTGAATGATAACAATAGCTTATTTTTCAATACAGTTTAATTGAGTTAGATTCAAATCAAAATGATCCAACGTCTTGTCAAAACCGATTAGTATCAAACAAGGACGATAGATACAGACCTTATCTACAGCAATCGAGCTCTACTGATAATCAAACAAAACTAACAAATGCAATAATGAAGTTTTGTACAAGAAAAAAAAATAAAGGAAGAAGAAGAGCGAAGATAGAGGAAATAGAGTGAATAATGAAAGAAAGAGAGAGTCTAGAATTTAGGAATTCTATTGTAAATTCATTTATATCCCATCTCTATCATTTTCATCATTTTATATTCATTACAACCGCAATTCCCTCAACCTTTTACTCGCTGCAAAATAACAAACTTTGGCTGACTCCTAACAAGACCGTTGACAACACTATGACAAGTAAAATGGGCTTCATTATTTATTACCGTCGGGACTACGATTGACCCTAATGGCCCACTCCAGTTTCAGCTCGTATCATGATATTAAATCAATTTTAGATGTTTATATTATTAATATTTTAAAAATTTTATCAGTAAAAAAATTAATAAATTTTTACTCTTATTTTTCATTAATGATTAAACATTAAGTTAAAAATTATATTATGCATCACTAGTAAGGTTAAAAGATGGTCATATATCCTTTGAGGGTATATTAAACAAAATAATAAAATAAAAGTACAAATGCATAGTAAATTTTAATGTCAGCTTGTAATTTTTAAAAACTTCAATGATAGTGAATAAATAATTAATCTTGAATTAAATGCATATTTTTGTTAAATATTTTTATTATATTAATATTAAAAATCATACCTTCAACAATAACAATTTCCTTTAATTAGACAAATCGATTGGACTAATTAGGTCAAGAACTAAAAACCCCATCTATTAATCTTTGATCCAATTTTTATAATATCGGTGTACAATTAGTTTTCATTCTCACTTTCAAGTTTCAATTCTACCCAAAAATTACTTTTGCTTTACTCTCATGATTACCAGAAATCGATTTTATTTACAATAGTCAGTTATAGCAAATATGTAAGATAATATTTTTCATTTACAAATTTTAAACAATATAGATTGAAATTTATTTGAACAGCAATAATCTTCATACATCTAAATCTAGATAACACTTGCGACTTTGACTAAAATTAGGAGGTTCCAGATTTGTTTGCATTAGAAGCATGTATAGGTAGAATTGAGTTGGCTTGGGGGTTAAGCTTAGGTATAGGACAGGGTAAAGTATTTTAAATTCTTATTTTTTGAATTTTAGGTTATATTCGTCTATGTACTCATATATAAAAGTATCTTCAAATATATTTTCATTTTCATTTCTAAAATATTTAATGGCACTAATAATTTTTGTACTTATAGTTTTTTTAAAATGAAAAACAATTTTATTTTTTGCTTTTTATTTTTATTTTTCATATTTATAAAATTTTTATAAATATATATTAATATATTCTATTAAATAGAAATATATTAGTTTTAATTAATTTAAAACAAAATTTTATATTATTTAATAAAAAAGCAATTTTCTAAATATATATAAATATATAAGAAGGATAAGGATAGGTACTCTATTACTTGTCTCCGTCTTGCATTTGATAAAAAATTTAAAATAGTATTCACGCCTTTCCCAAAAATTTACTATCCATTATCATCTTTGTTCGGGTAAAAAATAGAGTTTTTCATCGAATATAGATAAAGATTGACACCTTTAGCTTGATTAACACCTTTAAAGACTTTATCTAAAACCTTATTTGCCAATTGAAATCTATTTAATCCCTATTAATTTAATTTATTTATTAAAAATATTATGAAAATATTTTATATTAATTTTTAATATAATATATGTTGTTGTTTGGTGTAATTATGCAAATAACAATAAAGATGTAGAAATGAAAAAAAGAACAAAGTTGTAGGCAAGGCATTTTTAGGAAACTTTCTTAAAGATAACAATCTTTCTACTACAGTACACATGCTTACTATGAAGAAAAAAGAGATTGCATTTCTATTTCTCCTTGAACTCACTTGAACTAAAAACACAAAAAAGAGTGCAAGAAGAAAAGCTAATTTTAATCTTTGTAAATATGTAAAGTTTCTGTTAAAAATGTGTTTAGAGAAGTATTTATAGGCCTCAAAAGGTGTCCCAAACAACCTTTCACGTAAAAGAATCATTCAAATGAATTGATGCAACTTTTGGAATAAAAAAAACACTTTTAATGACTTATTTTTTAGTTTCCAAATATAGGTATTCGAATGTTCAACATAAGGTAATCGAATGCTTGCTTTTCATAATGTGAGAATTCAAATATCCAACCTATGGTATTCAAGTGCACTATTTCGGGCTTTCAATTTTCTATCTAGAATGTGGGTACTTGAATGCCTATTCTCTGATTGTCAAATTCTATCATTTTGGAGTAGAGTAATTGAATGTCCCTTGTTCATTCCAAATATTATTTATACTTTTTAAAATATAATTTTATCAATAAATGCATTCTATATGATTCAAAAAACCAACATTGTTAATTAGAAAATATTGTTCTTTGGTAACATATACAAAAATCCCCCATTTATTACCAAAGAATGCAAATGCTTATGCAATCCTAAAGAAAATGCAAATTTCTTCATTTGTATAGTGTATGTCTACATGTGGCCAATAGTTGAACCTTTAGATTGACATGAGACTCAAGGAAAACATATTCATACCTTATACTGGTTTATGAGTTCCATAAAAGGCAACAAATTAATGGGTATTTGCTTTATCCTATGGTAGTAATTACTCTAGGATTAAAATTGAAATCCATAAGAAGCGACCTCTCACTTCTCTACTTGTATAGGATGACTTACCTTGAGTGCTCCACAACTTTTTTTTTACTTAATACTTTACTCAAATGAGTTATAAATTAATTATGGGCTTATGCCCAACTAACTGTTATGGACAAGCAACACATTTAGATATACGATTTTCCAGTGGAATTTTACCTTTACTATTTCAAAAATGATGCATTAGAAATTTCATATATCCTATATATAATTTTCTTGGATAATTCAAAATTGAAAACCCTTGACTCTCATACATAATATTTACCCTATGAGAAAATTATCATTTTCTTTAAAAAATCAATCTTTAAGTAGCGACACTAAGATAGAGTAGAATCAATCAAAATTACCTCTTTAATAACCGATAACAATTCCATATGTCTCATAGTATTCACTATCTTATCACCTGATAAAGGCTTAGTTAATGGACCTACTAACATTTGGTTAGTAGGAAGATACTTTGTATTAATCTTCCTTTTCTTTACAACACCTCTCACATTACTGTATCTCATAGCAATGAGCTTGCTATTGTTAGACAATCTCTCATTCTTTATGTTGTAAATAGCATCTTTATTATCATATATAAAGTGATTGGCCCATTAGTTCTCTCAATAAAATGTATACATCTTAAAAACCTTTTAAACCAAAATAGATCCTTGATGGCAAAAGTAATAGCTATGAATTCAGATTTCATAAAAGACAATGCCACATAAGTTTGTTTCATGGATGACCAAGATACTATAACTCTGTCTATAGTAAACAACCAACCACTAGTGGATTTGTAACTTCTTTAATTTGAAACCCAACTTGCATCACCGTAGATTTCAAAATTGAATATTCACAATTATAATGCAAGCCATAGTGTAATGTTTGCTTTAGATATCTCAATAATCTAATCAATTCATGCCAATGCTTATTACTAGCATTGTTAGTAAATCTATTCAAAATGCCAATAGCATATGCAGCATCTAGTCTAGTATAATTCATAGCACAGATTAAACTACTTATGATTTTAGCATACACTTTTAATTAACCAATTCACCAAGATTAGGTTCCAATTTATGATATGGATCAATAGGCATATCATTAGGTTTACAATAAAAAGATTAAACTTCTTAAGAATTTTCTCAATTAATGTGAGTGAGAAAGTATAAACTTACCATTTTCCTTATAAACCATAACACCTAATATCACATCAACGGGACTTAAATCTTTTACATTAAAAGTTTGGGTTAAAAAGAACTTAAGTCTCATTAATGCAATCCATATTAGTGCCAAGGATGAGTAAGTCATCTACATAAAGAGTAATCAAGACATTAAACTCAAATGTGACTTTAGTAAAAATGCAACTTTCAACCTTGCTACTCTTAAAACTAAACTTTTTAATTACTTTTTTAAAATTTTTTATATCATTACCTAAGTTCTCATTTAAGGCCATAAAGAGATTTGTTGAGTTTACATACCTTGTGTTCTTGGCCTTAAACCACATAACCTTCTAGTTGTTGGATGTAGATCTTTTCGTCTAGTTCTCTATTAAGAAAGGTTGCCTTTACAACCATTTGATGTACTTCATGGTTGTAAATTGAAGCTATAGCAAACATTACTCTTATAAAAGTAAACTTGGTGATTAGAGAAATGGTTTCAAAGTAATTTAACCCTTCATTTTGACTATAACCTTTAGCTACCAATCTTACTTTATTTTTATCAATAGTAATATTAGTTTTGAGTTTCTTTTTCAAAACCATTTAGAGCCAATAGGTTTAGTGTTAGGAAGTAGATCTACAATAAACTAAGTATTGTTTTTAACTATAAATTTAATTTCATCATCCATAGCTTTCCTCTATAATATGGAATCATGCATACACATTGCTTTTTGAAAAGTTTTAGGATAGCAATCATGTAGGACATAAGCCACTTTCAAAAACTGATTTGGAAATAGATCTTCATGCTCCACAACTTGTAATTCAGTCCATTAAACCTTTTAAGTCTCTCCACTTTATACTGCTACAAAGGAATTTTTTAGCGATGTTTTTTCCATGTTTAACAGTGTTTATAAATGCTGCTATATCATTTATGGTGTTCGTAAAAAATACCACTAAGAGCATTAGACATACCTGCATTAGGAAAAATAATGGCATTTTAGGAAGAAATACCATTAAATTTAGTGGCATTTGTACATGAAAATGCCGTTAAGTTAGAAATTTTACTTATTTATTTTTTCAATATTTATTACTATAATTAAATAAAAAAAGATAAATATTTTTATATTCATAAAAATGAATTTATAAATTGAATATTATAAATATTAAAATATCGAAATACATAACTTGTTCCAATTTACATGTAACACAAAGTTTAATACAATAACATTCAAATTATTTTAATACATTAATCAAAATTTTAAAATATATAAAATTAATAAGAACTTAGATTTGGGGTACTGCCATTTGATAGATGATTTTTTTCACTATGATTGCTAGCATGTTAAAGAACCTACTGAATAAAGTAAGATAATTTTTTACATTAATAATAAGCTATTTCTGATATTAGAAAAATATAAATAGTTACTAAATATCATACTAAATATAATACTTGAGTTGGTGGACTAAATATAATATTTGAGTTCGTAGACCACTTAGATTGGTTCCTAAAAATTATTGTTGCACAAAATTCATACGAGTGTTGAGTTGCTTATGCAATTGCTTACGCTTCTGATCCATTCTAGTATCCTCCTTAGCTTTTTTTGCTTCTATTTGCTGGACACATTGTTGCATAGTTTTCAACCTTTCTTAATATTGAGATTTCTCATAAAAACTAACTTGTTGAAGATGTAAATTGTTGAGGGCTATGTCCATAACGGCTAGATGGTGTTGGACCGAATCCAAGACTTCGAACTCATCCATGTCTTTCTTTCCAAGCAACTTCTATGAAAACTCAATCTTCCAGTTCTTGCATGTTGATAGAAGAATTGGATGCTACTTCAATCTCAACAGCCATTTTCTCTTTCACTTTCTCTTATAAACTAATCAAATAAAGTTATCAAGTTTAATAATTAATTTATAATATATTTGAAATAGTAAATATTTACTTTTTGTACAAAATAATCTAAGAAATTATCATAATTTCTTGTGTTTTGACATTCAGGTAAGAATTGTCTTTTTCGTGTAAGTTTATTGAAAAAGTTTCACACATTTAATTTTTTCACCCAACTCAATCTCCTACATAAAAAATACTATTATTGTTAAACACACATCAATCGTAACTTATTCATACTTATCAAGCATGGCAATAATGAAGTTCAAACATTTGACAAGTTTAATATCATGTATTGAAATTGTCTAAACTATTAAAACATAACAATAACTGTAAATTTTCATATTTGCCTTTTAATAGCATAAAAAGTTTTAAACAAACATAAATCATAACTTATTTACATATAAATTGTGGAAATCAAGTTCAATTATTTGGACAAGTTTAAAATCAAGTATTTAAGCTATATAAATTATTAAAATATAGATTTAATTGTAAAATTTTATTTTGACCTTTTAACGGCATAAAAAGTGCTAAACATATATAAATGATAACTTTTTCACTTATATCAATTGTAGGAATAAAATTCAATCATTCGAATAAATTTAATATTATGTATTTAAGCTATCTAAATTGTTAAAATAGAAATAGAACTAAAAAACTATATTTTTGCCTTTTAATGGCATAAAATATCCTAAATAGACATAAATAACAATTTTTTCACTCATATTAATTATGGAAAAAAACATTAATCATTTGAACAAGTTTAATACTATGTATTAAAGCTATCCAGGCTGTTAAAAAAGAATAATATCAGTAAATTTGCATTTTTATCTTTTAACAACACAAAAAGTCTTAAATAGATATAAATAACTTTTTCACACATATCAATCGTGACAATCATGTTCAATCATTTAGACAAGTTTAATATCATGTATTAAAGCTATCCAAACTATTAAAATAAAACAATAACTGCAATTCTGCATTTTTGCCTTTTAATAGCATAAAAAATCCTAAATAGACAACAATTAGTTTTTCACATATATCAATCATGGAAATTAAGTTCAAGCATTCTGATAAATTTAATATCATGTACTTAAGCTATGTAAATTGTTAAAATAAAAATATAACTAAAAAACTACCTTTTTATCCTTTAACAACACAAAAAGTCCTAAACTGACATAATAGTAACTTTTTTACAAATATTAACTGTGGAAACAAAGTTTAATATTTCAAACAAATTTAATATCATGTATTAAAGCTATCTAAATTGTTAAAACACAACAATAACTATAAATTTGTATTTTTACTTTTTAATGGTAAAAAAAATTCTAAAAAGATATAAACTGCAACTTTTTCACACATATCAATTATGAAAACCAAGTTCAATCATTCATACAAGTTTAATATCATGCATTTAAGCTATCTAAACTGTTAAAATAGAACAATAATTGCAAACTTGCATTTTTGCTTTTTAACGACACAAAAAGTCTTAAACAGATATAAACCGTAGCTTTTTCACACATATCAATGTGAAAACTAAGTTCAATCATTTAGACAAGTTTAATATCATGTATTGAAGCTATCTAAATTGTTAAAGTAGAATAATAATTGTAAATTTATATTTTCCTTTCAACGGCACAAAAATCCTAAATAGATATAAACCACAATTTTTTCATGCCTATCAACCGTGAAAACTAAATTCAATTATTTGAACAAATTAATATCATATATTAAAGCTATCTAAATTCTTAAAATAAAACAATAATTGTAATTTTACATTTTAACATTTTAACGGCATAAAATACAACTTTCTCATTTAATGCTTAACTTAATTTTTCTTTTTGCTTTCTTGCAATGCTTTTTAATCCAATCATGTGGCTATATTTCTATTGCTTTTTACTAGTAATCCCAATTTTTTCTTTTTCCTATCATAAAAAACAAACGTATAAGCAAAAATATGAATATTACCAACTAAAAATAGAAAATATCCTTATTTTTAAAAATAATATTAAAAGTTATAAATTAATGTCTCTCTTTTTCTTGAGAACGAAAATTTAACTAACTGTTCGTATTGTCACCTAATCACATGACAAGGTAACTTTTTGATTGTAGCCTCCACAATACTATTTCGATCGAAATATTTTTTCTTTAAATTATGTTTATAATTTTTTTTCATTTTTTTTTCAAACTTAAGCACAAATGAAATAGGTATTTCAAGTAAAAATCTTAATTGCAACAATACAAAAGAGAAAGTTACAATCGATAAACCAATTTTAAAATAATTAATATTTTTAATATGTAATTAATTATACTAATACTTTAATAAAGTTTAAAAAATCTTTCTTAACTTCTGTTGGAACTTTATGCCATGTTTCGTAATGCATAGGTAATTTCATTCCATTATAGGCAACCATTCTTAGAAATCCAACTAACAGTTAACATTCTTCACCAATTGATTGCCTATCAGAGTTTGCAGATATTACAATACGCTCGTTTGGAGATACTATTCACAATTCCTTCAAAGTTGTTCGGCCTCTAGTCCTTTGTTGACCATTGTTATCAACTACAAAATATAAAAGTCAATTAGTAAATTACCATTACTTTAATGATTATAATTGAAATTTAAATATGGAGTTTACAATACCTACATTCAAATTAGAAGCAAAATCAATTGGCAATATAGTATTTAAATCTAGACCTCCCATATTACCATATCAATATTAGTTGAAGAGTTTGAAGTGATTAAGTTAAAACCGATAGTAAGCACATCCCTCTCCAAAAGATTTAGTCTATTATCAAGATCAACAAGGGCCACAGAGAGTTTTGAACTAGTATGTCCTATATGTCCGCATCTCAATCTATTACTCAACATTGTAATTTAGATGCATCATAAAAGAGAATTAGTTAAAAGCTGAAAAATTAAGACATTGTAAATATAACTAACTATATATAAAGAACATATCTAAAGAACATATATAAAGACATTGAAAAGTTAAAAAATTATAACCAATGATATATAAAGAATATATCGATTCAATTAAATTAAAAGATAATGTATGATTTACAACAAAATAAATATACAAAAATGAATGCCACGTAAATTACATAAAAATATTTATTATATTATATTTTGAACATTCTAATTACAAAATATAGATAATCCATCATGGTTCACAAATATCTTCATCAACATCTTCGTGAACCTACTGAATAGAGGTACTAGAGATATTTTCATCCAAATTTTATTTAGCAAAAGAAAAATATTCAATTTCACATTCAACATCATCTCTGGTATCTGACCTCATATCAAATAAGTGCTTAAGTGTGTTACGAAAAAAAAAAAAAAACCAACCCAATTCTTTGGGGTCTTTAGAATAAAAAAAACTTGTTTGACTTAAAAAGAAAAAACATAGGTTTATCGATGAGTTTTTATCTTGTGTAAATTAATTGAGACAAATTCACGATTGTAAATTCAAATTAATCTTTCTTAATACCCCTCGCACTATTCACATTAGCCAATCACACCGAAATAAGATAACCTTCCACTTACCATAATAATCTAACTCAATGATGTCATTAATCATGCCATAATAGTCAACATTTCCCTCTAAATGGTTTGTGTCCCTAACACTAGCATAGCTAGTAGTTGACAAAGTAACAACTTCTAAATTTTATGTTCTTCTAAATCTCTCACAGGATTTACTATGAAATCTAAATCTATTGATGATGAAACCTTTATATCATTTCATAATCCAATTCGGACCTTGTGAAAGACACTTCACCTTTTTATTAAGAAGCCTTCCACTCCAAACCAGTAAAAGTAAAATAAATATATGTTATTAATTTTTACTTATACCCTAAACATTTTATGTACAATTCTTAAAATGGGAGGTATGGCATAACTTATAGTTTTTTCTAACCATTTATGAAAATTTTTTATAAACTTATCAAGCTCTTAAAGGTTTGATTGTCAACAATGTGTATGAACTCTCAAATTGTTTCTATCACTACAAAAAAATAAAAATTTGGTGACAATTTTTTTAGCAATGTTTTCCAACAAACGCTGATATCTAATATGTTAGTATAAAATTAGCAACGTTTATTAGATAAAGGCCACTAAAAAATAATATAGCAGCGCTTGAAATATAAAACAACATTAAAGGTAAACAAAATAATTATCAAAATTTATTATTTTAAAAATATAAATTTATAAAATTTATCTTAAAATTGAAAAGCATCATTTTTTTAATATTTAGCGGCATTTTAGTTAAAAACGTCGCTAATATAGTGTTGTTTTAATAAACAAATGTCACGAATGCAATATTTTTAATGGCATTTTCTTAAACAAACATTGCTAAAGGTTGACTTTACATAAAATTTTGCCCAAATTAAATCACATAACCCATCTTGTCTTCTTCTGCAAATTTTTCCCGAAACTCTTCTCTTTTTGCACCCTTAAATCTTTGTCTCTTTCCCAAAAAACCCATTAAATCTACTTGTCTCTTTGCTTCGAAGCTGTTGCAAATGTCTTGAATCTCTGTCTCTTTTCCCAAATTAAATTTTTCATACTAGCTGAGCTTACTAAGTACTAGGTATTGGCTAAACTTTCTTTTTAATTGTTAAACTTCTAGTAATTTTAGGCCATTGTGTAATTGTTAAAGTTGTCTTTGCTTTTTCTTGTTTTTATTTATATGATTGTTACTGGTTATGTAGCATTGAGGTTGTGATGAAATGCAGTCTTTACTTTTTTTGACATATTTGTTTCAAATTAGTAATTTAGTATTTTTAAAAAATTACTAATTTATTTTATTGATGGATCTTAACTATTTGTTGTTTGTTCATATTGTAGAATATGTGAGTGGAATGCTATATATACTATTTGATGATTTCAATTTTCCTTTTCAGTTTTTCTAACAAATTAGGGGTTTGGAATACTTCATAAGTTTTTCATTGTGGGTTCAATGGAAAAATATTAGTCATGTCATTTTTTCTCTGTTTGTAATAAGATTCTAGGCTTCTTTTTTCTTTGTGGGTTCAATAGAATACTTGACTATCACTAGTTAAAATTTAGAGTTAGATAAACGAAAGGATTTATTAAAACTTTTACCCATGGACCAAGGAAGAAACTTGAGGAAGTTCCCTGGAATGTTTGTTGTATGCTTTTTATTAGTAAAATTATGTAATTCATTCGATATTTAACTCTATAAAAACTTGCCATAATTTTAATGAAAAAGCTCTGAGTTATTCAGAGACATCGTAAAATTACAAAATGAAATCAAAATCAGGGTGAAACAAGTTAATTTATAACCAATAGAATGCGACTTGAGCTATTTTTCCATGATGTGTTTGAATGAAACGCATTGGATTTCCTAAAATATTTGTTATCTAATTATGATTAGCTGCTAATCAGCCCTTCTTCCCTTTGACTTCATCAGACTGTATAGTTTGGTCTATCTTCAATATAGTGTGAACAATAGTTATGGATCTCATAACTCATGTTTTTGTTCTGAACATTAACTTAAAGGTAGTCAATTTTCTATTATTTTATCATTTATGTGCATACCAATCATAATTCATAACTAGTTCATATTATTAAAGTTGATTATGCTTGAGCTTAGAAAAGTTGATTAATTAGTATGTTGACAACATGTTTAAGAAATAATTAAGAGATTAGGTTTTAAGAAATGATTATTCTAATTGGATTTTGTTTGAAACCAGGGATAACAGAAGATATACCTACACAAATCAAAGTTTTTATTCAAGCAAATGGCAAAGTCTGTGAATTGCGAATGACTCAGTTTGTTCTGCTTCTTATCCAATAATACTATCTAGCTTAATTTTTTATTCAATTATATTCTTGACTTTGTGCAAGGGAAGATTCTTCCCTTATTTTGTCTACCCGAACCATGCTTCACTAGGAGAAAAAAGTGCTATCAGGTTCACAATACCCTTTGGCAGGTATTAACTACGAAGTATGATGAATGAAAAGTTGAACACCAATTAAATTTTAAAGTTTCCTTTCTTATTGAATATATCTGAGTCATGATCTTTGGCTTTTTTTTTCAGACCTTAAAAAGCAAATATATCTCTTTCAATATGGTTGTTTGAAAAAATCCAACATACCCCTTAAAAAAAAATCTATGTAGAAATTTGGCACTTTGAATATTCAAAAGTTGATTTTTACTTTGTTGCCACCTTAATGGCTTTGACTTTGCAAAAATCTATGCAGAAATTTGGAACTTTGAATATTCAAAAGTTGTCTTTTATTTTGTTGTCACCTTAATGACTTTTACTTTGCAAAAATCTATCTTGTTTAACCAAAAAAAAAGTTGAGTTTATACATGAATCTCAATCCTTTGTTTTCCATCAATGATCCTATGTATGATTATGGTCAATGGTGGCTCCTTTAAAGAGCCTAGGGATTGTGGCCCCATAAAAATTTTTAATTTTTTTATACACATGTTATTTTAATAATAATTTTAAACTTTTTTTATACAAAAATTAGTTTGACCTTCTCAAACTTAAATGTATTGTGTTTATATATATATATATATATATTATTCTTTATTTTTTTTATTTATATTGGATATATAGTTACAAAAGTTATTTGTATCTAAATATTACAACTTTTAATTTCAATAAAAATTATAATTCTTTAATTTCAATAAAAAGATACATGCATTTACAATTTTTTTTACATAAACAACTTTAATTATGAAGATTTAATAAGATATATCAATTGCATTAAAATTAGTATTTGATACATGTGTAAAATTTTAACTTAACAAATAATGTTAAGAGATTGATACTTGTTTTATTTCTATTTTTAATTAAATCTTTAAACATGTTTGGTTGTTAAAAGACCTAGTGATCAAACATTTTTTTATTAGTTTCTTACCCTCATTTTTTATAATCATGTTTTAGATTTATAAATGCTTTTAACCATATATAGACAACAATATTATCTTTGAGCTTACCATACTATTTAATTAATTAGCATGCTAACATTATCTTTTAATTAGCATACTAATTAATTAATTAATTAGCATTCTTTAAACATGTTTGGTTGTTAAGGTGGTTCATTTCATCCTATTATCAAAGATGGTAAAGATAAAGGTGTTTTAAACAGTTATTTTCAAGCATGCTTATTTGTCAAATTTTTTTGCTTTTGTTTGACTATTTGTTTTCAATTTTTTGCTCATTTTGTATATTAATCTGTAAAATACTAATATTTTTCATTGTTTTTGTTTATTTTCAGTTTGAGATTAAGATTTGCTCATTAGCAATTGCTTCATTTTTGTTAATTGTGTCTTTGCCTACTAGTGTTTTGA
>NW_019167871.1:18821050-18874835 GCF_002303985.1 Durio zibethinus | reverse complement strand
ACATTATTCCCCAGATACAGTGCCTACTGTAAAGAAGGAAGAGATTGCAATTATATTTTTCCTTGAACTTACTTGAGCTAAGAACACAAAGAAGAGTTCAAGAAGGAAAAAACTGATTTTAATATTTGTAAATATAAAGTTGTTAAAAATGTGTTTAGAGACTGTCTCAAACAACCTTTCTCGTAAAGGCATCATTCAAATGTTTGATACAACTTTTGAAATAAAAAAACATTTTCAACGAACTTATTTTTTAGTTTTCAAGTGTGGGTATTCGAATGAAAACCAACATCCTTACATAGAAAATATTTTTCTTTGATAATATTTATAATAATATATAATTAAAATTAATAAAAATAATTATTTAATAATAAAGTGTTACGTGAACGGAACTCAAGCTTGAAATTTTTTTTGTCTAGGATAGACTTCTGCTCGAGCCAAATTCGTGGGCACAACGAGCTGTTCCACTCGTGCCCAGTCTAATTAGCATGAAATTCAATATTCTTATTTTTTTTTCTTTCAAGACTATTGATAAAAATTAGTTTAAAATGGTAATATTCGTTTTTTTAAAGTTAATCATATTTATTTTTATTTTCAAAGATTAAAGGTGGACATAAATTAAAGTATGACATAAACTAAAGTTAATTAGAAAAAACAAAAACATAACATTATTTTAAACTTAATTAAAAAACAGAAAATGATAAAATTATTAAGAGATATATAAGAAAACAGAACATTGAAACTATTTTGCTTCTATGATTTTGATGATGGCGTAGAATAAATTTGATGACATGGCACAAATAAAGTTTTTTTTTTTTTTTTACATTATTGTATAATTTTATTTGAAATTGTGCCATTACAGGTAGCTTTCACCGAAAGCCCAAACATTTTGCTCCATTAACAAAACGCCGAATCAATTTTCAGTTCTTTTTTTTTTTTTTGTTTCCTTACGTTAGTGAGTCGGGTTATCCATTTCGTGCACAAAATCTGAATTCTGATCCAAGTCCAACGGTTCTGCAATGAGTCGCTGTATCGCGGTGCTCACATGGATGAACCGCACCATATCAGACTTCATAGCAGTAATTTTCATTTGTTGTCCACATTGCTGCAGTTGATGTGACATTCGCTTTTTTCGCCACCCCTCCTCAGCTTTTGATTGAATCAATGGAAATCCTCGTAGTCAGATTTCGCTGCAGAGTGAGTCGATTTTAAAATTATAAATGATTTATTAATTTTCATAAATTATTTGAATTTAATTAGAATAAAATTTAAATTTAATTTAATTATTTTTAAATTAAATTTAAATTTAAATAGTTTAATTTATCAATCGAATTAAATTTAAATAATTTTATATTAGACTTGAGTTTAATCAAGTTTTTTATTTTTTAATATATTTTAATATTTTAATTAATAAAATATCTTGAGTTCGAACTTAAATATAAATAATCAAATTTTTATCGAAAATAAGAATCAAACTTACTTTTACATATTACTTAAACTTAATCGAGCAAACTCAAATAGCACAATTTCTATCTTGAGTCGAGCTCGAGTAAAAAAAAAAAAAAAACTCGATTGAGTTCGAACCGAATTTCAAATATTGAATTTTAAATCAAATTTGAACTCAATCTCAATATTATATTAGCTCGAACTCGATCGATTACACTTCTAATCAATCCGAAAGAAAATAAAATTTCATAAAAAAGTATTCAATTCCATCATCACCATAATAATAATAATAATTAAATATTGAGATAGAACAATGAAGTGTTATAATTAAATTAGTAAACTATAAAAATATAAAAAAGAGTGACAAGAGGAATAATATTTTTTAAAAATACAAAAGAAATCTGCATGATAGTTAAATTACTAAAAAACCTTTTCATATAAGCAAATGCAAAATTACTTGATTAAATTCATCTACATATATTTTTAGATAAATTTATAATAAAAATTATAAATATTAAGATTTGAATTTCATATTTATTAAATATCACATCTGAAAAGTAATTATATAATTTTTTTTAAAATTTTAATATATCTTGAAACTTCCACTTTTATATTTACTTGATTGAAAATGATATAATATACATAAAATTTTTTGAATTCATAAATTTCAAACTTTAACTCTAATATTTTGTCAACTAATTTAAATATTCACCAACACATGAATTAACTAAATTGAATTTGTGTTCAATTTTATGTTTGTAAATGAACCAAATATGAATGAATGAATATATGCCTATAATTTGTTCGTTTATATTTAGATATTAGCCTTGAATTGATAAAACATTTTGAAATGTCAACAAAAATTTGCTAAACTTAATTTAAATACTTTTTCATCTTTTAATCCAGTTAAAAATTTGTTCAAATTCACTTGGCATGGTTTAAAAATAGAATTGAGCAATTTAACATAGAAGGGATCGATCCCCCCTCAAGGGGATCGATTGATTTTTTGGCCAGAAAGCTTTCTCATGCAAATTTCATAAAAACCAATCGATTCCCTCCTTGTATGGATTGATTGGTTTAAGGGTTTTAAAGATAGGATAAATCTCCTCATGAAGGGATCGATCACCTAGACTAAGGGATCAATTACCTGAAAAAGGGATTGATTGATTGTGCATTTTCATGCATAGAATTGTTTTAATTTTAACTAACCTAATCAATCCCCCCTAAAAGGGGATCGATTCCTTCGTGCCCAGAATGCTTGCAATAGCTATTTTTGTTTGAAATTTTACGAAGACTCCAACCAATAAATATAATGAACGGCTATCTTCCATTCTTAAGATATAAATGAAAGTCTTCCATCACATTTGAAGCAAGTAAAAGCCAAGAAAATTTATTACATCTATTTACCATTTTCTCCAAGCATTGAAGAGCATCCTAGTGTGAAAAAAATGTAAAAATTCTTGTTGTATCTGATTTTCTCTTGATATTCTTCTCAATCTTGATTTTTATTTAAAATTAGTAAACACTTAACCTTAGAGAGGTTCTTTGAGTTTGCAAAACACTTCAAAAATTTGTATTATAAGATTGTGAGCTTAAGGAAAATGATAACCCTTAAGAGATTGTGTTGTTGATTGTATAAAACTTTGAAAAGCTAGATTGTAACTTTCAACACATAGTGAATTGAACTTTTTAACAAGTGAGGCTAAGGGAGATGATGTAGGTGCCTAAAAGAATGATCAAACCTCTATAAATTTTAGTGTTTAATTCTCTATCTCAATCTCTTGCTTTTAAGATTATTAGTACTCATATTTGTTATGTTTACTTGTTTAGAAAAATTGATTTGTGATCTTTGTGCTTATTGGATATTAAATTTACAAAAAAATTTTATTATCAATCAATTCATCCCATTTTGGTTCAATTTAAGTCTTTGAGCTAACAATTAGTATTAGAGCTAGTACTCTTTTTTATAGGTCTAACAACCTAAAAGTGATCCTAAAAATGGCTCAAAGAAGTATAGTGATCAATGTGAAGCAACCATCCTCAAGCTACAACAAATATAGTGGGTAATAAGAAATGAGTCTTATGATAAATAAAACAGTTGTTACATCTCTTAGAGGTAAAGGCCATTCAATTGTAAGACCTTTTTCTTTTTGTTGGTGATAACTAGAGGTGTAATCGAGTCGAGTCGAATAGTGAAAAGCTTGAGTTCAAGCTCGACTCACAATTCGGGGCTCGATACTCGGCTCGAGCTCGATCGAGTTTTATTTTTCAAGCTCGAGCTTGATTCGTGATCAAATTCGAGCTACTCGAGCTCGCTTGATTAAGCTCGATTAATATGTAAAAATAAGCTCGATTCGAATACTCTACAAGAGTTTGATTATTCATGCTCGAACTCGAACTCGAACTCAAAATATTTTATTAATTAAAATAATAAAAATACATTTAAATATAAAAAAAGCTCGATTAGGCTCGCGAGCTACTCGAGTCGGATATAAAAATATTTGAATTCGGCTTGATCGATAAGTTGAGCTACTCGAGCTCGAGCTCAACTCAATAATAATCGAATCGAATTCGAGTTTTTTTCGAATCAAACCTGAGTAGCTTGCGAGTACTAATGTATCATTTACACCTCTAGTGATAACTACTCATATTAGAATACTAGGATAAAATTATTTATTCAAGCCAATGATTATAAAGTTTGAAGGGACGTTGTAAATGGTCCTTAAATTTCAATAAAAATGGTGGATGATAAATATGTGATCAAGCAAGAAAGTGAATGGGATGTCAATGATATGAAGATGGCTCAACTCAATACCAAAGCAATGTATACACTCTTTTGTGTATTAGGGCCTAGTGAGTACAATAGAGTTTTTTTTGTGAAAATACAAAAAAAAATTAGGATAAGTTGGCCATCACTCATGAAGGTACTAATCAAGTAAAAGAAATTAAAATTAGCATGCTTACTCATGATTATGAGCTATTCAAGATGAAATTAGAAAAATCCATTAATAAAATGTCAAATTGTTTCACTAGCATTATTAATGGTTTGAAGCCTTTTGGAAAAACTTACTTAAATGTAAAGATGGTAAAGAAAATTTTAAATAGTTTACCAAAAAATTGAAAAGCTAAAGTGATAGCCATTGAAGAATCTAAAGATCCTCACATATTCTCTATGGATAAACTCATGGGCTCTCTACTTACTTATAAGTTAAAGATCAAAAGCGAGCAAGAACCAATCAAGAAAGGTGGCATTACTCTTAAATCAACCTGTCAAGAAGATAAAGAAAAATTTAGACAAGATGAGGTTAATGAAGATGAAGAAATGGTCATGTTTGTAAAAAGATTCAGGAAGTTCAAGAAAATAAACAAATTCTCTAATAGAAGAAGACCACAGATAGAAAAATATCAAAAGAGAATCAAGTAAACGAAAAAGAGATCAAATTATTTACTATGAATGCAACAAACTGGGTTATATCAAATTTGATTATCTTTTATGAAAAAAGCAAAACATAATGAAGCCAAAGAAGAAAGCAATAGATGCAACATGAAGTGATAATAATTTTTTTCGATGATAAACCAAATGAAGAAGAAGTTTCCAACCTATGTCTCATGGCTCTTAATGAGCTCAAGGTGGATAAGTATTGCTACAAGGTAAATTCAAGCAAGAACAATCCATGGTACCTTGATAGTGGATGCTTAAAACACATGGTCAGAGACAAGGCTCAATTCAAGGATTTCAAGGCTAAAGTGAAGGAGATGTTACATTTGGAAACAACTTTAAATGCCGAATTGAAAGAATTGGCTCCATTAGTAACAATTTTTCTATTACTATTGAAAATGTTTTACTTGTGAATAGACTCAAGCATAACTTATTTAGTATTAGTCAATTGTGTGACAAAGGATTTAGAGTTATATTTGAATCCATGTGCTATCAAGTAATTGATATCAAGACTAAATGGTATATTTGGATGATCTATCTTCTAAAAATATTTGTTTTATGGCTCAAAAAGAAAATAAAAGTTGGATTTAACATAGAAGACTTGGACATACAAGCATGCATATGATTCAAAATTTTTCAAAATTATTTGGTTACTGGTTAACCAAAATTGAAATATGAAAATGACAAGGTTTGTGATGCATATACTCAAGAAAAACATAGAAAAATCCCTTTCAAATCTAAGAATTGTATTTCAACTACTAAACCTTTTCAACTACTTCATATTGATCTTTTTGATCCTACTAGGATAATAAGCCTTGGTGAAAAATAATATGGGTTTCTCATTGTTGATGATTTTACTATATATAAATGGGTTCTTTTTTTGCATTCAAAGAATGAAGCTTTGGAAAAATTCATTATTTTTAGCAAGTAAATACAAAATAAGAAAAGTTATTCAATTTTTAGTATTAGAAGTGGTCATGGTTAAGAATTTGAAAACCTTGACTTTAATGTGTTTTATAGTGAAAATTGTATTAGCCATAATTTTTCTACTCCTAAAATTCCTTAACAAAATGAGGTAGTAAAAAAAATAATAAAACTTTAGAAGAAATGGCTAGAACCATGCTTTGTGAAAATAATTTACCTAGATATTTTTGGACAGAAGCCATAAATACCTTTGTTATATTATAAATAGAGCTATGATTAGGCCAATCTTAAAAAACCCTATGAACTTTTTAAAGAAAAAAGGTCAAACATAAGTTATTTTCATCATTTTGGTTGCAAATGTTTTGTTTTGAATAATAAAAAAAGATAATCTTAAAAAAGTTGATGCAAAAAGTGATGAAGACATTTTTTTAAGATATTCTTTGCATTCAAAAACCTATAGAGTATTTAATAAAAAAACATTAGTTGTTAAAAGTCTATACATATTATGTTTGATGAATCTAATCCACCTCTAAAAAATGTCTTTTGATGATGATAATGTAGTTATACTTTAAAAATATATCAATGATGCATCACATGACATTAAGAAGAACACTTAAAAAAAAATGATGAGTTTTTAGAGAAACCAAAATAAATAGAGCAATAACCAAATTACCATAAAGAAATGATGTATGTCCAAGATAATGAGATTATTAAAGATCTAACAAAAGGATTAAAAACTAGATCTTTTTACAATATGTGTAATTATGTTGCTTTTCTCTCTCATATTGAACCTAAGAACATAAAAGAAGTTTTAAGAGATAATCATTGGATATTGGCCATGCAAGAGGAATTGAACCAATTTGAAAAAAGCCAAGCATTGAATCTTGTACCTAGGCTTAGTGATCATCTTATATAGGCATTAAATGAGTTTTTAAAAATAAAACGGATGAGCATGGCAATATTGTTAGAAACAAAGCTAGGTTGGGGGCTCAAAGGTATAGTCAAGAAGAAAAATTTGATTATGATGAAACCTATGCCCTAGTTGCAAGGTTAGAAACCATTATAATGCTGCTTGCATTTGTATCTTTCAAAGATTTCAAGCATTTCAAATGGATGTCAAGAGTGTATTTCTAAATGATTTTATAAATGAAGAGGTGTATGTAGAGCAACCTTCCAATTTTGAAAATTTTAAATTTCTAAATCATGTTTACAAATTGACAAAACTTTATATAGTTTAAAATAAGCTTTAGAGCTTGGTATAAAAGATTGTCAAAATTTTTAATTGAAAATTATTTTAATAGAATGAATATTAATACTATACTTTTTATTAAAACAAAAGGAAATGACATTTTCATTGTGCAAAGTTATGTTGATGATATTATATTTAGTACAACTAATAAAGTTATTTGTTAAGAATTTATTAAGATTATATAAGGTGAATTTAAAATGAGCATGAAGGGAGAGCTTACATTCTTCTTGGAATTACAAGTAAAGTAAACAAAAGATGGTACCTTCATCAATCAAGTAAAATACATTAAGAACTTGCTCATAAGGTTTGGATTGGAAGAATCAAAATCATACTCAACACCTATGAGCACTTTAACAAAACTTGATAAGATGAATGGAGTAAATATGTTGATTCCAAATTATATAAGTCTATGATTGATTCATTGTTATATTTTACTATAAGTAGACCAAATATAATATTTAGTGTGTGTGTTTATGTGCTAGATTTCAATCATCACCTAGAGAATCACATTTACTTGCTATTAAAAAAATTTTTAAATACCTTAAGGACATTCTTAACTTAGGATTATGGTATCCAAAAGGTTTATTTTTTGCTTTACACGCCTATTCTGATGTGAATTTTAGTGGTTGTAAAATTGATAGAAAGAGCACTTCTAGTACTTGTCAATTGTTTGAGAATATACTTATATCATGATTTTTCAAAAATAAAATAATGTTGCTCAATTCACAACCAAAACTAAATATATAGCAGCCAGTAGTTGTTATGCTCAAGTTTTATGGATTAAATAACAATTGGAGGATTTTATGGATTAAACAACAATTGGAGGATTTTGAAATTACCATGGATCACATACCCACTAAATGTGATAATACCAGTGCCATTAATCTCACCAAAACTTTAATTTAACATTCAAGAACTAAGCATATTGAAATTAGGCATAATTTCATTAGGGATCACGTTCAAAAGGGTGATATTTTGCTTGAATATATTGATACCTTGCATCAATTAGTTGATATTTTTACAAAATCTCTTGATAAAGATAGACTTTATATAATTAGATGTGAACTTGGTATGATGAATGCTTTTTGAAATGAAATTCTTGATAGTATGATGAATGTTGATACATTATTTAACCAAATATGTGTTTATCTTGACATATTTTTAAAATCTTATTTATGATTATATTTGTAATTATATGATGCATATTTGAATAATTATGTTGCATGGTTTTAATTAATAGGTGAACCAGTTGATCCCCCTTAGAATGGATCAATTAGTTTTCTATCTAGTAGCTAAATTTAAATTTGAAACATTGGGACCCAATCGATCCCTTTTGGACTCGATCAATTGGTCCATGGCTTGCCTAGGTTCATCAAATTCTTACCCAATCGATCTTCTTTGCTACTCAATTGATTTGGTCATGAACAATTCTCTTATGCGCACTGTTTTGACCATTTAAAATATGGACTCTTTTTCTTTCTTGACTAATTATAGTCTTTTTTTTTCTTTTCTTCTTCTTCCCAAAATATTTTTCCTAAAACGTTAGGTAATCATGCTTCATTTTCCCTTAAAATTGGTTATTTTCAACCAAAATCTTTTACAAATTGCTTCATTTCTGTTTGATTTATTGTAAAATCTTCTTTAAAATCTTTCAAATTACATTAAAATCTTCACCCATGCTTCGCACTCTAAGAATTTGATCCCATTTTATGTTTCCATTGAAACTACTTCATTCACTTAATTTTCTTGTCTCTCACTAATATATTCTACTACTTATCACCTACATTCACAAAAATTTTTCATCAATTTCACATAAGCTTACCTATTTTCACTATTTCATTGTTTCCATGGCACCTAAAATAAGACCTCCTCTTGCCATAAGGAGAAATCCATCAAGGGAAGCCTCTAGTTCTTCAATTAAGCCTTTTTTCAACCAAATTTTTAAAAATCCTACAGCAAAAGAAAGATATGAGACTTATTTTGCTTATAGAGAAATCAAGCAAGGAAAGATAAATAATTTTAATTTTCTTCAATCTATTGGATTTTCATATTCATATGCTTTTGAGAATTTTGGGTGGATGAACTATTTTAGTTTGGATGGCGTTGTCTTTAAGAATCTTGTAAGGATATTTTATAATAATACAAACTATATTGAAGTTGATGGACATGGGAATAGGTATTATACTGATAAATTTAAAAAATTTGTGATGGGTAAAGAAATAGTTGTGGACAAGAACTTGTTGGCTAAAACTTTCATGTTAGAAGATAATGGGAGATATAAACACTAAATGTAATATGCTTGGATTAGCTCAATATATTTTTAAAAATGATGATTTGAGGGTTGCTCCAACTCAGGTTTCTAGGTTAAATATGCATGATAGATTATTTCATCTTATAGTCACACATGTATTAGCACCATTTGAAACTTAATACTCTACTATTACAAAACAAGATTATTGCTAGATGTATAAAATCAAACATAAAGAGAAACTTAATCTTGTGCACTACATTTTTAATGATATGATGAAGGTTGTTCAAAACAGGGACTATATCTTGGTTTATGGGATAACCATTAGCAATTACTTAGGAGGATGGGTATTAATATTAGAAGTAATAGAGATATTGTATTTCATCTTGCTAGTATTATTGGAGTTCATACACTTCATAGTATATGATACACTTAAAATATTGATAGAGTATGGATTAAGAAAAGTGAACTTGGAATTGAACTTGAAAAAGAGTATGAGATTCAAGATATTCCACAAGAAGTTTCATAAGATATTCCGTAAGAAGATTCTTCTAGTCCATTATTTGATACTGAAAGAGTTTTGCAAATTCTTATGACTTAGATGAATAGTTTATACTCATTGGTTGGGGATATGAACTCTAGATTGAAAAATATAAAATTAACCCAAAATGAGATGGTTTCATAAGTTCAACAAATTAGGATTGATATTAGATATATCCAGACTGCATAAAAGCAAATTGAGTAGTGTTTTCATTATTTTCTTCCTTATCTTCCTTTACCTTGACCTATCTTTAGAGCCAGGCCTAAATACATGTCTTTCTTTTGTGTTTTTAAATTTTTAACTTACTTCAAGACATTTTAATTGTAGTATCAACTTTGGTACTTTACATATTATGGCCTAAACTTTAATAGCATGAACTTTAAGTTTATTGTACTTAATTGTGTTACTGTAGTAATGCCATTGTGGTCATTGTCATTCTTGATATTATGATACTATGTTGAGCTATAGTATTGAGTTTCAATGATATTGGCTATGTGTTTATTATCGTATTATTACCTTGAATTGATTAAGCAAATTGATCTTACATTGGCTATAGTATTGGCTATTAGAAAAGCACATACCTTAGTCTTATAGTACATTCAGCACACACAAACGCCAATGACATTCAAGCACATGGAGTTGATGGATATAGCCAACCTCCAATCTGCCAATAATCTTTCCCTAGTAATACTACTGGGACTTGAACCCATGACCTTGGCTCTAATACCACTTTTTAGGACCTCATATGCTACTAATGCTCCCAAAAGCAATTGCTGTTAGAAGACGCATACCCTAACCTTATAGTGCATTTAGCATACGCAAGCACCCGTAACGTTCGAGCATATAGAGTTGATGGATGTGGCCAACCTCCGATCTACCAATAGTTTATTGCTAAATTATTATGTTATTCGTTGATAAATTTTTAATTGCTTGGGAGACTTCTACCTTATATTTTTTATATGTTCATAATGAAAAATTGGCCATTTAATTTTGTTGATCTTGCTTAAATTCAATGAGAGCTTTCTTAAAAAAGGAAAATGTTTTTAAAGTAAAATTTTTTTTACTATTGATTTTATCATATAAAAAATGAGGAGATTGTTAGCCTTGAATTAATAAAACATTTTGAAATGACAAAACAAAAATTTGCTAAACTTAAATTAAAATGATTTGAACTTAATTTGAATACTTTTATAGCTTTTAATCCAATTAGAAATTTGTTAAAATTCATCTAACATGGTTTAAATATAGAATTGGATAATTTAACAAAAATGGATCAATCTCCCTTAAGGGGATCAATTGATTTTTGTCTAGAAAGCTTTTTATGTAGATTTCATGAAAACTAATCGATCCCCTCCTTGTATGGATCGATTGGTTCAAAGATTTTAAAGACATGATTGATCCCCTCATGAAATGATCGATTAATTTTTTACACAGAATGAAAACTTTGCTCTAGACTTTGAGAATGGATCAATCTTTTAGACTAGGGATCGATTGGTTCTTGATATGAATTGATTGGTTGTGCATTTTTATGCATAAAATTATTTTATTTTTAACTGATCCAATCGATCCCCCCTCAAAGGAAATCGATTCCCTCATGCCCAAAAAGCTTGCAACAACTATTTTTGTTTGAAATTTTACAGAGACTTCAAACAATAAAATGCAACCAACGGTTATCTTCCATTCTTAACATATAAATAAAGGTTTCCCACCATATTTGAAGCAACTAAGAGCCAAGAAAACTTATTGCATCTATCTACTATCTTCTCTAAGCATTAAAGAGAATTTTAATGTGAGAAAAGCGTAAAAAGTCTTGTTGTATCTGATTTTCTCTTGATATTATTCTCAATCTTGATTTATACTTAAAATTAGTAAACACTCAACCTTAGAGAGGTTATTGGAGTTTGCAAAACACTTTAAAAATTTATATTGTGAGATTGTGAGCTTAAGGGATATAATAACCCTTAAGAGATTATGTTGTTAATTGTATAGAACTTTAAAGAGCTAGGTTATAACTTTCAACACATAGTGAATTAAACTCTTTGACAAGTGAGACTCAAGGAGAGAATATAGTTACCTAAATGAAGAGTCAAACTTTTATAAATTTCGGTATTTAATTCTCAATCTTAATCTATTACTTTTAAGATTATTAGTACTCATATTTATTGTGTTTATTTGTTTAGAAAAACTGATTTGTGATCTTTGTGGTTATTGGATATTGAATTTACAAAAAAATTTATTATTAACCAATTCACCCTTTTTTAATTTAATTCAAGTCTTTCAACTAATATTAGAGTTATTCAAACTCGATTGTGGTTGGTAAAAAAAATTATTCTATTCATTTGAGCGTGGTTCATTTAAATGGTAGGATATTTGTGTGTGATTTATTTGGCTCAATTAAGTAAAATAAACTTGTTCATGAATATTAAATGAATATGTTTATTAATGGATATCTTTATAAATAATAAACAAACTATAATAAAATAAATTTAAACAAACAAACTCTAAACATACATAAATAAACCCTAAAATAAAATTAAAATATATGATAAAAATATAATTTTATTATTATTATTACTAAATAATAAACCAACAATAACTAAATTTTAAATAAATGAATTTAAAATAAATTTTATATGTATTTATTCATAAATATAAATGAATTAAATAAATTTTTATAAACATTATTTAAAGTTATTTATTAAATTTAATAAATAAATAAATATAAATAAAAATAAATAAAAATTAAATATATTTACAAATAATTCATCAAACGTTTTTATTCATTTATTCTCTTTCTAATATATCTATTTATATTGTTATAATAATAATAATAATAATAATAATAATAATAATAATTCCGCCCACTGCCAATGCTGCTTAAAATAATTATCCTAATCAAGTGGTATTTACTTCCCCAGTCGCCTTGCCGATTCGGCTTTACTCTCGCACGTGATAATGTCACTGCACAACTAATTAGTTTATGGAGAATCTTCCAAGTATTCATTTGTTGCATTCAGCTGTTCTTTCGCATGTGATGACGTTATTACAAAACTCATTATAGTGATGTCAATGCATAAAGTATGAATAAGATAAAATATTATTTATTTTTATTTTTAAAATTTTAAATTATATATTTTTTATTAATAATTAATGAATATTTTAAATTTAAATTTATTTTTATTTTTATAAATATTTAATGAATATAAATAATTTTTATATCTATAACTTTTAACAAAAAACTAACAATTAATTTTTTTAATTTTTAATTTTTAATTTATATATTTAAATAATTTTTTTATAATAATATTAAAATATATTTTAATAAAAATATGTTAATTTTAATTAATTTAAAATAATAATTTATATTATTTAATAAAAATTTATATATTAAATATATATATAAATATATATAAAATATAGATACAAAACATATATTATATTATAAATCTTTATTTTTATTATTTTTATATTTAATAAAAATTTAAAATCATTTTCATTTTTATCTCTATCTATATTTATAATGTGATACTTATTTATTTTTTTGTTCGAATAAAATTTAAATTTTCAATTGCGTAAAGATAAGATTCACATATATAATCTTTTAAGTCTTCAGTTGACGTCATAAGATGTACTAGAAGTACGAAAATTTTGGGTTTTTGAATCTAATAGAAACACGATTCTGTCTGAAAAAGTTTTATGTGTTGACCCTTAATCTTTCAAAAGAATTGAAGGCGAATAATATTTGATTTTTTTTTTTCAAGTTTTATTTTCGATCTTGGGTTAATATTATTTCTGGGTTTTCTTTGGAGAATCAAAGCTAACAATCCTTATCAAATGGGGTCTTTGAAGAACGAAAAAGAAATGGAGGAGACTGTGGAGGAATCCAAGGAGGCTATTTTATACGTTAATGGAGTCCGCAAAGTGTTGCCTGATGGTTTAGCTCACTTGACTTTACTGGAGTACCTCAGAGGTAATTATAATTTTGTTTGATTTTGTTGGTTTCTCCTGAAAGTATTGTAGGATAAAAGATCGGAAAAACTTTTTTCAATCTTGCAAATTCAGCTTACTTGAAGTTCGGGTATTTTTTGGGGTCAAATCTACTTTTGGTTTTTGTGTTTTCCAATTATTGATCTTTTCAGTTATTTGAGAGGTGGGTTGAACTGATTTAAGCTTAATATTTTCTGGGTTTGCCTTCATCAATGAATCCATCAATCTTTCTAGTATTGTGATTGGTGTTGGATTGCTTTATTGCAACATTCCACTTTGTGTAGCCTTCTAGGAAATGTAAGAAAAGGAATGAAAATGGAAAGTAAGTTTGAAATTTTTGTGTCCCAAACAGATGAATCAGAAATATTGAACTTTGTTTCAATTCATCATATATCGTTAGTTTCCAAGAAAATAGAAAATAAAAAAATTCAAGTTCAGAAAGTTATAAATTAAATCTGATTAGACTCATATTCTAAAGCAGAGTTAATCATAAGATGGGTAGGGCTTAGTTCATCAATCTAACATTTTTTTTTATAAGAATTAGATGTTCCTTGAATCAAGTTTATGAAATGTTTTTGGTTTCCAAGAGCATGGAGTGAATGAAAATATTAGCAACCTTGCTTCATTTGATGGATTCGGTCATTTAGGGTAGGCCTGCTTGGTTTCACCAATTAATTAATCAGTCTTTCTCTGTTTTTCACTTGAAATCTGGATTTGGTTCATGAAAAATGTTTGATTGCCTAAAAAATGGAGTGAGTGAGAGAGATTAAAATGAGAATATGCTTTGAATCATTATTTATAAAAGAATCTGGTTGAGCTTTTTTTTTTTTTTTTTTCTTTTGTTTTTGTGGACTTTTTCCTTCATTTCAACTTGTCAATGAAGTGTTTGTGCTATACATACTTTCAATTTTGGTTCATTAAGCATTTTATTGGGAAGTTAATGTTAGAGCTCCATTTGTTATTCACCAAGTTGATATTGTTGGGATGCAGGAGAAATGTTTCATTCCAGAATAACCAAAATACATGAGACACTTATTTATAGGACTTTTAAACTGTCATTTCCATACACTTTAATTGCCAGCTTTGTTCAAGTTTTCTGGATATGCCTAAGAGTACAAAACCAAGTTCACTTCTAATTCTTTAATTTAACAAACAAGTAAACCAATTCGATAAGTCAAGCTAATCCTAACTTTCCTTGTTGCTCTGCTTCTGTTATGCTCCGTCAAAAGCTTCTAATATTTTCCATGAATTGCAAATTATCTTCTAACACACTCTCCTAATTTGCTATTTCTGTCTGCATCAATTCTTTCGTATTTCTTACTTTATTTTTTTTCTTCTTGGAAGACTTCTCTCCTTGATCTTTCTTTCTTCATTGGTGCACTGATGGGATATTGAAATCTTCTTGACTTCTTTGTTTTTTCGGTGCACATCTCACCATAGATTACCTGCATGATTTTTTTTTCTTTTTGGTGTACATCCCACCAAATAATCCTTTTGCTGATTAGAATCTTTTTGGTGCACTTCTCACAAAAATAATCTTCTTCATGTCTTCCTTTCTCGGTGCATTTCTTACCAGCTATGCTTGTTCTTTGCACATCTTGTATTGATGGAGCAACTTCTCTCTAAACTTTCCTTGCATCTTTGAACCATTTTCTGTCCAAAATCTTCATTTGCAACTCATTTTTTCATTAGTGTTATAGAGCATGTCTCTCCAGTCTTCAAGATAAGAATTCACTGCTTTCTTTTTCTTCTGCAATATTTGCATGATAACATTCATTAAACTGACAAACCCTTTGCAAGTTCCAAATCTCTTACATTTGTAGCCTTGTGGTTTTCCACTATGCCAGTAATATTTCTCTTCGTGATTTGGTTCTGTTGCAAATCCCTCATGGTGGACATTTCTCTTCCATTTGTTCATCTTTTCCTTTATGTTGAAAATTTTTATTTCTGTCAAGTCTTCTGTCTCTTGAAGTCCAGAAGCTTTCTCTGGTTTCATGGTCTGCTTTGTGTCTTTCTTTTCTGCAATACTTTCCTGGTTTTGCTCTAGCTCTCTTTTTCATGTTGTTGCTACTTCTAGTTGCTTGTTATTCTTCTGCTTTCTTTGGGAGCTTTCTCCATCAATCCTGTTCACAACTTGGAGCACATTCTCTCTGATGTTACCTTGAGTAACGACCATTGTTTTCCTGCAACCCTTCTCTGATACCAAAATTTTTTGGGTTGCAGGGGAAATATTTCATTCCAGAATAACATGATACGTTAGACACTTATTTATAGGACTTTTAAAGCTGTCATTACTAAACACTTTAATTGCCAACTTATGTTCAAGTTTACTGGATGCACCTAAGAGCGCCAAACCAAATTGAGTTCTAATTATTTCACTTAACAAATAAGTAAACCAACTCAATAACTCAAGTTAATCCTAACTTTCCTAGTTGTTCTGCTTCTGTTATGCTCTATCAGAAGCTTCCAATATTATCTACGAATTGCAAATTACCTTCTAATAGATATTCTGTTTTCTTTCAGCGGAGAGTTTTCTGACTTTTAATGGTTCTTTAATTTGAAACTGTTAGAGTATGTGAGTGAGTTGGAATATTATGGGAATATTTCGTGGGAGACACTTTAGGAGGGATTAATTGGGAGCATTAATGTGTAATTTGTAATTGATTCTCTTTCCTTAGTTTTTTCTATATAATGAAAGGCTAATTCAAGGGATTAGCAAGTTGTTCTCTAAAGTCTTAATTTTAACATGGTATTAGGCCAGTAGCGCAACCCTAGTCGCTGCCGCCCCCCAAATCCCTCTGCGATAGCCCTTACGTCATGCCCCAAGCCTTTGTTACTACAAACTTTGATCTCGCAGCCCTAAAGCTCCGTATTTAAAGCCTTTCCTTCCTCTTCAGTAGTCCCTCATTAGTTGAAAGGGGGCCACCTCCTTATTCTCAAAGGCGACAAGGAGTTGTGACCTTTTCGTGAATGATAGATTAAGGGAGGCAGGATCTTCTTGGTGTAGAACATGGCTATAGAAGTAGAGGTAGAGTTCCAAGTTGTTGATTAGGGGTTGTGCTCCCCGATTGAAGGATTATCAGTTGTGTTCTTGAAGAGGAAGGTTCTATGGCCATGGCTAAGGAAGAGACAAATGCATCGAATGTAATAACTTAGGAGATTATCACAGGCTCACGGTTGTTGGATGAGAAACCTGATGGCTCCAAGTACTTTTCATGGAGCAAGATTATGTTGGTGACGTTGCGATGTCTTGGAAAGGCTCGGTTTCTGACAAGTGAACCGTCAGCAAAGGAAAGCTCGGAGTATGCAAGTGGGAGCAAGAAGAGAATTGAGTACTTGGACAATTGTTCAACTTGATGGAATGATGAGTGAAGGTGATGTTCAATCAATACCTCACAAGTAAGGAATTTTAGGATGCTTTAAAAATTGTTTATGCAAATTCTAAGAATTGGCAGAAGATCTTAGGTGTTACTAGAGCATGGACTAGAATGGAGCAGTTCGATAAGAGTTTGAGGGAATATTTTGTTGCATTCAAAGAGGTATGACGAGTTTAGTGAACTCATGCCCTTGTCTACTGATTTGAAGACAAATCATGAGCAATGAGAGACTCTGGTTGTAGTGTTTTTTTCGTAGGATTGAGGAAGGAGTACGTCAGTGCTAGTACTCAAATGTTAGCAGGCAGAGATCCACTTTCTTTACTAGATGCTTGTAAGTGCATGAGTAGGGTCACCCAACATGATTCTCCATGGGAAGATAAGGAGTATTTGTGGCCCCATAGTGTGAAAGGCGAACACCACGTGCAGGATGTGGTGGATGAGGTAGAGGACGTGACGGTGGTGGGGGAGATCCATGGTCCTGCTATCATTGTGGACAGCAGGGACATTTATGGAATGTTTGTCTGCATCTTCGGGGCAGTTCTGACCCACAAGCAGCATATGTGACTGATGTTGCGCTTCAGCCCCAGCAACAAGAGGAGAAGTTATCCCAGGATGAGTATGATAGGCTTATTCAGATGCTTTGGAATCAAACTTCTATCTCTTCTTTGACAACAATTTTTATATGAGATAAATCTACTGCATGTTTGGCTACCCCCTCTAGGACTTGGTGATTGATTTAGGAGCTTCGGATCATATGATGGGTATTATAAGCACTCTTTATTCATATACTTATATGATGGGATGTTAAAATGGGTTATCTCACATCTAATAAATATCCAATTGCCTGTAGTTTTTATATTTAGGTGGGTCCCTTCACTTACTGCCAATTGGTTTTAAGTTGAATGCTTAACATGGTATCAGAGCTAGGATTTTCTTTTGTTGCCTTTTTCAAATTTGTCACGTGATAGGCTTATTCCATCTCTGCCTACAAGTGATGGGGGCCTGTTAAAGTGGATTATCCCATATCTAATAAATATCCAATTCCCTATAGTCTTATATTCAGGTTGGTCTCTTCCATTTGTTGCCAATTGGTTTTAAGTTAGATGCTTAACAAGGGAAACGGTCTGTTTTGGTTGCTAATGGAAACTTTATAGATATTGTGAGAAGTGGTAAGGCTCAGCCTGTATCTATGTTACCTTTACATTCTGTGCTGCATGTCCCTTCTCCTTTTAACTTACTTTCAATTAGTCAAATTACAAGGAATTTGAATTGTATTGTCTCTTTTCCCACTTATTGTGTTTTTTAGGATTTGTTGACGAAGCAAACTATTGGTAAGGGAAGGATCGAAGGAAGTCTTATGTGCTTGATGACATACAGAAGATATAGTTTGTATTAATGGCATACTTAGGAAAATTGTCATTAGCTTATGAGTCTTATTGTCGTTTTGGTCAACCATCCATGTCAACTTTACAAGCTATGTATTCCCATTTATCGCCTTTTAGTTTTGATTGTGAATCATGCAAGTCTGCGAAACTACATAGAGTGTCCTATCAACCTTGATTTAATAAAAGAGAAAAGTTTCTTTTTGTTGTGATTCATTTTGACGTAAAGGTGCTTACACTATTATATCGAAATTTGGTTATAGATACTTTGTGACATTTGTTGATGATTATTCACAAGTTTGGCCGCTTGGAATTATTCTCTGCCTTCACTATCTTTCATGCAGAAATAGAGAATCAATTCAGTAAGTCTATAAAAATTTTATGAAGTTATAATGGGGGAGAGTATTTTTCTATTGAGTTTATTCAATATCTAAATGCAAAAGGTATTTTTTATCAGTCCTTGTCTACAGATACCCCACAACAAAATGAGGTTGCTAAAAGGAAGAATTGTCATTTGTTGGAAATGGCTAGAGCTTTTTTGTTTCAAATTAAGGTCCCTAAGGTGTTATGGAGTGAAGCTGTCCTCATAGCATACTATCTTATAAATCGTTTATCGTCCTCGATCCTTGAAGGGAAAGTTCTTTTTCAAGTATTGTGTCTTGATCATCCCTTATTTCCAATCTCCCTCAAGGTGTTTGGGTGTGCATGTTTTGTTCGTGACACTTGTCCGGGTCGTACTATATTAGACCCATGTTCCCTTAAGTGTATCTTCCTAGGTTATTCACATGTCTAGAAAAGGTATCAATGCTACTCTCCAGACCTGGGTTGCTTTATTATTTTGGCAGATGTCGCATTTCGTGAATCGGTTCCTTTTCCTTTAGTACTACAGTCTCATCCATCAGCTATCATATTAGAAGAAGATTTTCTCATGTATCAAATACATAGTACACCGGTCAATGCATCTCCTTTTGAGGCATGCCTCAATACTCGATTTGGTTGTACGTACACTAGAAGGACTTGCGTAGATTTGCCTGCGGAAACTTCCCATATCGAGATAGTCTATCTGTCGATGGATCCACCTTGAGACACTATAGCTGAGGATGTATTGATTGCTCTAAGGAAAGGTACGCGAACTTGCATAAATTTTCCTTTATACACGTCCTCGTGCAAAGGACTTTTTGCTCAACTTCATACCTGTATTGTCTCAATTGATGTTATTATTGTGCCATGTATTCTTCATGATGCTTTTGAAGATTTAGGATGGTGTAAGGCTCTGAAGGATGAGATGATGGCCCTAAAGGCTAATCATACATGGGACTTGGTTTCTTTGCCAGAAGGGAAGCAAGCTATTGGGTGCAAGTAGGTTTACACCATAAAATTGAATCCTGATGGTTCATTGGCTAGATTGAACGTAAGGCTAGTAGCGAAGGGATATGCATAGACATATGGAGTAGATTATTTTGATACCTTTTCATTAGTGGCAAAGATGACATAGTTTTGATGCTACACATAGATGGACATTGCATTAGTTGGATGTGACGAATGTTTTTCTACATGATGACTTGGTTGAGGTATATATAGAGCAACCATCGAGGTTTGTTGCTTAGCGGGGGTTTGGGAAGGTGTGCCGTTTGCGTAGATCTCTGTATGGCCTAAAGCAATCTCCACGTGTGTGGTTTGGCAAATTTAGTACAGCTCTTGTTCAGTATGACATGCAGTAAAGTGAGAAGGATCATTCAATATTTTATATATCTATGAGTGTTAATCTTATATTGTTAGGAGTGTATGTAGATAATTATCATCACTGGCAGTGATAGTGTAGGGATTGATAGACGTAAGATATATCTTAAGTCCCAGTTTGAGATAAAGGATCTTGGTCAATTGAAATATTTTTTTGGCATTGAAGTGGTAAGGTGTAAAAAGGGAATCTTTATATCTTAGACGAAATATGTGCTACATAATTTGAAAGATGCAGGCTTCTTCCATGCCAAGTCAAGTGACACACTGATTGGTCTAGGTATCAAGATTTTTCTAGAAGATGGCACTTTACTTGATGATCTTACACCTTATAGGAGACTAGTTGGAAAACTGAATTACCTGACCATGACGAGACCTGATATATCTTTTCCAACGAGTGTAGTTAGTCAATTCGTGGTAGATCTCAGAGATACTCCCTGAAGAGCAGCTATGCGTATTCTCTGATATTTGTTGAGAAATCCTAGAAAGGGGATAGTCTACAGTTCTACTAGTGATGGGGGTATTTGAGCCTATGCAAATGTAGATTGGGCAGGCTCTCCCATAAATAAAAAGTCTACGTTGGTTATGCTATCTTCCTTGGGAGTAATTTGGTGTCCTCGAAAAGCAAGAAATAGCAAATAGTTGCTAGGTTTAACATAGAAGTAGAGCATAGAGCCATGGCTTTGGCTATAACAGAGGTATTATGGATGGTTCAATTCTTAGATGAAATTGGGCTTTTGGTTCGGACCCCTACATAGTTATGGTGTGATAATCAGCGGAAATTCATATTTCTAACTGAAACTATACGGTTCTTCATTTTTAAATTTTAACTTTTGCACATTTCTAATGTTAGGTTTGGTTCTTTTAGTCGAATTGTTAAAAAGAGTTTATCTTTTGAACCTTAAATTAATTAAGGAATCCATTTTAAAAATTACATAATTCTTTCTCTTTGTTGAAGCTTATCATCTGAGATATAACTTTTGTTAGGGGTTACTGCTGGCTTTATGTAAGGTGCTTTCAGAAATTATTGGTTAGCTGAGCTTGTTACTTTCTGTTGAGGTCATCAAGTTTCTTTTTGCCTAATTTCGCATTATCCCCAGATTCAACATGAAGCTGAAGTTATTTGGTGGCAAACACTTATATTTGGTTTCCTCATTTTCTTTTTCTGTTTAATTGAACATTTAATGCATGCAAGGACTCAATTCTTGAGTAGAATGTTAAAGATATCTTCTTTCAACATCAGTTATGAGTTTCTGGTTTATCTTATTGCATTTTTTTAATCACTACTCTTCTTTCTTATGTGTTTTTCTTCGAGTGTTATAACCTAGTAGTAGAGTAGCAAAAAACTAATGTGGGCTCTTTTTGCTGGTAAAGGTGTTGGATTGACAGGAACAAAGCTTGGCTGCGGTGAAGGTGGTTGCGGGGCTTGCACTGTGATGATTTCTCATTATGATAGAAAACTGAGGAAATGCGTGTGAGTTTCTATTTGCCTTCTTTCTTCCATATTTTGATGGTCCTATAAATTAAATGCTTTCCACCATCTCAAAATCTGAATAGATAAATGTTTTGAAAACTTATTTCAGGCATTATGCTGTCAATGCATGTTTGGCTCCTCTTTATTCAGTAGAAGGAATGCATGTTATTACAGTGGAAGGAGTTGGGAACCACAAACGTGGCTTGCATCCCATACAAGTAACATATGTTTCTTCTTCTGTGGTCTTGCTCTTGATTGTTCCTTGGTTATTTTTAATGTATACCATTGGCTTAAATCTTTGAGGAACTCTTTTTTGTTTTTATTGGCTCCTAGATTATATTTTCAGAGTGAATGGATATTTTGATTGCTTGTGACCAATGTGAGAGTATATTTCGTATTCATCTGTTGTCTTGGGTGTACACTGTATTATTCTTCAGAGTGTGACTCGAACTTTTCTTTTGAAATTAAGATTGCTGGTTGCATAAAATCAATATACATAAGCTATTTATAAAGCTTGAATCTTACTATCTCATTGGGTGTCTAATTGGGTGTAGTACAAGACCATGATGCTTCTAAATTTCAGTTTTTCCTAAAACTTGGACATGATACAAAAATATTGTTGAGCTCATGGGATAAATAAGAAGAATGAATGTATGTTTGGTTCAAATGATATGAACTTAATGACATATGCTCTAAAAACCAACAATAATAAGAAAAAAATGTTCAGCTATTTTATTCTTTTTCCCTCTTAAAATTGACTCTTTGCTTCCTAATATTCTTTTCCCATCTTTCATCTCCTATGTGTTGTTGTTCCTTATATGTGTTCATGATATTTTATGGCTTTCATATTTTTCTGCAGGAATCATTGGCACGTTCTCATGGCTCCCAATGTGGATTTTGTACTCCTGGATTTATCATGTCACTGTATGCATTGTTGCGGTCAAGTCAAACACCTCCTACAGAAGAGCAAATTGAAGAATCTCTTGCTGGAAACTTATGTCGTTGCACTGGTTACAGACCAATTGTTGATGCATTTCGAGTTTTTGCCAAAACCAGTGATGTGCTATATGCAGATATATCTTCACTTAGCCTTCAGGAAGATGAGTTTGTTTGTCCTTCAACGGGTAAGCCCTGTTCATGTGGATCGAAAACTGTAAATGATATAGACACCAATGGCCAAATTATTTGTAGTGCTAGTTATAAACCTATCTCTTACAGTGAGATAGATGGAAGCACATATACAGATAAAGAACTTATTTTTCCTCCTGAGCTGCTACTAAGGAAATTAACTCCTTTAAATTTGAGTGGATTGGGAGGGCTTAAATGGCATCGCCCCTTAACGGTTAAACATGTGCTTGAGTTGAAGGAGAAATACCCAAATGCGAAATTGTTGATAGGTAATACTGAGGTTGGTATTGAGATGAGGTTGAAGAAAATGCAGTATAAAGTTTTGATCTCTGTTTCACATGTTCCTGAACTCAACATGTTAAATGTTAAGGAAGATGGGATAGAGATAGGTGCTGCAGTAAGACTGACTGAACTCTTGAATTTATTTAGAGAGGTTGTCACTCAACGTCCTGCTCATGAAACATCTGCATGCAAAGCCTTCATTGAACAGTTGAAGTGGTTTGCTGGGACTCAAATAAAAAATGTTGCATCTGTTGGAGGAAATGTATGTACGGCTAGTCCAATTTCAGACTTGAACCCTCTCTGGATGGCTGCAAGAGCAAAGTTTCAAATCATTAATTTCAGTGGGAATATTAGAACTACTCTGGCAGAAAATTTCTTCCTTGACTACCGAAAAGTGGATTTGGTGGCTGATGAAATATTATTGTCAATTTTCTTACCTTGGACTAGGCCCTTCGAGTATGTCAAAGAATTTAAGCAGGCACATAGAAGAGATGATGATATTGCCATTGTCAATGCTGGAATGCGGGTCTGTTTGGAGGAAATAGGTGAAGAGTGGGTTGTTTCAGATGCATCAGTCGCTTATGGTGGGGTAGCACCTCGCTCTTTAGGTGCAATTAAAACAAAAGAATTTTTAATTGGAAAGAAATGGAATCAGCATGTGCTACAGGGTGCTTTGAATGTGTTACGAGCTGATATTGAGCTCAAGGAAGATGCTCCTGGTGGGATGGTGGAATTTCGAAAATCTTTGACCCTTAGCTTCTTCTTTAAATTTTTCCTTTGGGTTTCACATCAAATTGAGGGAAAGAAATCTATTAAGGAGAGCTTATCATCATCACATTTGTCAGCTATAAAGTCATTTCACCGACCACCACTAGTTGCAAGTCAGGACTATGATATCAAGAAACATGGAACATCTGTAGGTTTACCAGAGGTTCATCTATCGTCCAAGCTTCAGGTACGTAAATTCACAAAGCTGTACTCCGTAGTACTGGTTTTGTGATTTCAAAGATATTTTAAATCAGTTTTAAGTGGAGAGTTCAAAATTAAGTGCTTTTAAAGTTATGCTTGTTTCTGATGTTTTGCTGCTGGTCACGTGTATCTCTGCCGTTAATGCTTGCATGCTTAAACGCATGTGAATGAAAATTTTTTCTTGTTATACATTAAGAGCTTACATAATCACTTACTATTTCAAGTTTTTGTTTGTTTTCTTTGCTCTTTGTTTTTGTACTCTGGCCACTTGGACTCATCATTAGTCCTCAACTGATTCTTTCCCACTGTTACACATCTCCCAACTTGGTCTTCAATTGTTAAAATGTATTAAGTGCTTTTGATGCTTATTCTTTCTTTGAGTTTTGTCTCCAAGATTTGTCTCCAAGATTATAGTCTTGACATTGTTCATGGTATCCTGTACTCCAGGTTACTGGGGAGGCAGAATATACTGACGACACAGCGATGCCTCCTAATGGTTTGCATGCAGCATTAGTTTTGAGCAAAAAGCCTCATGCACGAATATTATCCATAGATGATTCGGGTGCCAAGTCTTCACCTGGATTTGCCGGCAGCTTCTTTGCCAAGGATGTTCCTGGTAGTAATAAAATTGGACCAGTTGTCTTGGATGAGGAGCTATTTGCTTCAGAATTTGTCACTTGTGTGGGGCAGGTAAAACGCTTGTTGGATACAATATATATATATATATATATATATAAATAAATATATATGCTCATGCACATGCACACACACAGGGATTTAAATAGCGATCATTGTCACGTTTTGGTTGCATTGTGTTTGTAGCGTTTTCGGATATAACAGAGATCATTGCGGTCACTGTGATCATCGGGGTCGTGATTTTTTTTTTTGCATAATTTATTATAAAATATAATAATTATAATTAAAGTTATAAAAACTCTTATTCAATGGTTTTAAAAATAGTTTATGACACTATGTTTTTTATTTTCTAAAAAAATTATTCACAATTTTATTTAGATTATAATAAAGTATTCATATTTGATTTATCCACAAAATTTTTCTTGGCCAAGTTCATATTCAATATTAATTCTAGACAAATCAAATATTAACAAAATATAATATGTTAAATACCAAGCATCTATATTTAATAAAATTACAAACTTAAAAATATAATAATTTCAAATTTATTTAATTTTTAGTTTTTAATCTTAAGAAAAGTAATAGATCATAAAATGCTAAATTAAGTAACTTAATCTTTTTGATACACTAATTGATATAAATTTTTTTATCACAATTATTTTCAATAATTATATAATAAATAAAATTTTTAATAATTACACAAAAATAATAAAAATTAATCTAATATCAAAAAAATTGACAATAACATAAATACCAAAACAACAAAAAAAATTAGTAAATTTCAAATACAAAATCATAAATTAATATATAATAAAATTAAAATATAATATTTAATTTTAATTATTTTTCATCTAATTTATACTGAAAAATTTATCAAAATTTTTCATCTAAAATCTCTATATATCTTATATTAAATTATTAATCTCTTAATTTTTTTTAATTATAAATTTTCAAAACCTCTAATTAAATTTTAGCAAAAAAATTTCAAAAATTAATTACAAAATTAAATAAAAAATTCATCCCTCCCACCCCCCTTCCCCCAACCCTGCCCCAACGGCCCCACCCCCCACTCTATCCCACCCCACCCAATCCCCCATCCACCCACGTGCCCCAATATCCCATAATTTGTCTAATCCCAGCAAACCCACCCAGGAACCCAGGTTTTTATCTTCTGTTCATCTTTTTCGTGCTTCTGGAGCTTGGCCTTCGAGAATCTTCATCTTCTCTCTTTTTTTTTTTTAATCTCTCATTTTCTCTTGCATCTCTCCATCACTATCACTTGCCTAGTACTTACAGAATACCTCGTTCGTCTCTCTCAAACTCTCACAACAGACATCATTTTACAAAAATTTTGCAAAAAGAAAAAGGTAATTTAACTTTCTTTTCTTACTTTATTTGATCTTGAATGTTGATTGAAAACTTGAGGTTGATTTGAATTCGGGTGCCGAAGTACTGATTGAATGGTTGATAAATAATTTGTTTGTTTTCTAACTTGTTTTTAGATTGATTTTGATGTTGAGGACCTGAGATTTTGAGTTTTATTTTTTGCTTTTGCTTTTGCTTTTACTTTTGCAGGCTTATTGCTTTATTCTGCAGTGTTGAAATTTTGTTTTTTTCTTGAACTGTTGATCTGTGAGTAGGAAAACGGAATAGTTGCAATAACAGTCCGTTATTGCCATTATTCCCCGTTACCGTCATTATTTTGCGGCCGTTATGCACCGTTTTAACTGTGAATGAATTTCTCAACCATATTTCGTCCAATAGCGGTGGCGGGTGGTGGCGTTACCGTAATTTTGCGGCCGCTATTCCGCTATTAAACCGCTATTTGAATCCTAGCACACACACGCACATGCACACACACATATATACACACACACATGCACACATATATATATATTGTTAAACAATTCTTAGTGGCAGTCCTTGGAAAAACTTGAGAGAGCAGAGAGGGTTTCTTCTGTGCTTGAGAAAGGAATTGAAACCAAACTTCAACCTTTCATTACTAGAGGTACATCAGAAGATGTGACATCCATGCAATTACTGGTGGAATCTTGATATAACTTTTTTAGCTAAAGTCCAATAATCAACTTATCCCAAATGCAGGGAGAGCCAAATGAATTCCTTGATATGTTATGTAAACACATTGCAATGAAACTGCTTGTATAATTTATACAGGTTATAGGAGTTGTTGTGGCTGACACTCATGAAAATGCAAAACTAGGAGCAGCAAAAGTTCATGTGGAGTACGAAGAGCTCCCTGCAATCTTGTCAATAGAGGATGCAGTCAGTGCAAAAAGTTTTCATCCCAACTCACAAAAGATTCTGAGAAAAGGGGATGTTGAACTCTGTTTCCAATCTGATCAATGTGACATGATCATAGAGGGAAAAGTTCAAGTGGGTGGTCAGGAACACTTCTACTTGGAGCCCCAGAGCAGCTTAGTTTGGACAATGGACGGTGGCAATGAAGTTCATATGATTTCATCCACTCAAGTAAGAATACCTAAACTTAGAAGTTAATTACATATATTTCTTTTGTTCATCAGCCCTGGTTTGATTGAATTAGATAAAATATGATAAACTCAAGGATTTTCTTTCTCGACTCAAATTGTGTATAAAATTCAATCTGCCATTCTGATAGTTACCAATTCAAATTATTGGAAATATGCTGCTATTGAATTTTTCATTAAAATACTGGGAATTGTATCAGCTGGAAGTGTGGAGGACAGTAGTGGAAATGTGGATGAAAAATAGGTGAAAAGTTCACAAATGACTTAACATATACCAATTTACTGTAGTTAGGCCATAGTAAATTATGAACCAATGCATCAATTATACATGACTTAACATCAATCTATATGCATGGATATTGTCGATCGGTGATCATTACCTTTTGCTCAGCATTTGTTGACCCAGTGATTTTGGTTCAACTGACTCGTAAAACCACCAATTCTCCTCAAAAATGATTTTGGCCACCAAATTCAAGGTGTAAAACAATAGAATCTAGGAATGCTTGTGACATCAGAAGCCTTTCTGAGTTTCGAAAAAACTTTGATATTTCAGATCCATGCTTTCACTAAATGCCATAATACTGTAGTTGATCTTTGGAAGATATTCTAATTCAGAGTTAATTTTTTGCGCATCCTAACTTCAGGTTATTTAAATATTTGGTGTGTCTGTTTAGCAGTTACAGGTCCTAAATTTTAAGTGTGTTTTGGCTAGATATCAAGCTTGTAATTGTTTCCCATTTGATGTGCTTGTCTTATTTGGTTTTCCAATGTGTATTAGATTTTACTTTGACAATATCGTTGTTCATTAAATGAATATATGTTTGCTAATATTGGCCCTTTCTATACCTATATTCAACAAATTCACTGTACAAATGTTATAGTTCATAGTCTGAAAATTTAGTAGGATGCTTGGTCAAGCGTCTCTATGGAATATGTACTTTATCTTATGTCTTCTATTTTTATCTATTTATTATTTTTGAGGGGATGATGTAGTTTTATCATAATTTATATGCAGGCCCCTCAGAAGCACCAGAAATATGTTTCTTGTGTTCTTGGTCTTCCAATGTCAAAAGTAGTTTGTAAAACTAAACGGATTGGTGGTGGATTTGGTGGAAAGGAGACTAGATCAGCTTTCCTTGCTGCTGCTGCTGCTGTCGCATCTTATCTGATGAATAGGCCAGTGAAATTAACACTAGATAGAGATATAGATATGATGACAACGGGGCAGCGCCATAGCTTTCTTGGAAAGTACAAGGTACTGACCTCTAAGTGGATTAACTTGTTGGGTCAATCTATGGAAACACATCAATATTGTATTAGTTTGGTATATTTATTTATTTTTCTATTTTTTGGTTTGTGTTCATATCTTTTAATGGTGAAAAGAAAAGGAAGGAAAAAGCCTTATGGCCTAAGCATCTTTGAATATATTACCAGTTGTTCCTAACATCAAATTTTCACTTAGCTGACTTCCATAAGTTGCATTCATTTTTTTGCATGTTTATGATGGAATACAATAACAGTAGAATAAAATTATGTCATCTAGGTCGGATTTACAGATGAGGGAAAGGTGCTGGCTTTGGATCTCCAAATCTACAATAACGGTGGAAATTCACTGGACCTGTCTCTTGCTGTAGTTGAACGTGCTATGTTTCACTCAGACAATGTCTATGAGATACCACATGTCAGAATTTTTGGAAGTGTTTGTTTCACTAATTTTCCAAGTAACACTGCCTTCCGTGGGTTTGGTGGTCCTCAAGGTATGCTTATAGCTGAGAATTGGATTCAAAGGATTGCTTTGGAACTTAAAAAGAGTCCAGAAGAGATTAGGGTAAGTTTTACATTTATGTTACTTTGTTGCTCCCAATAGTTTTTGTTAAAAAATGATGTCATTGCTCATTATTGGAAATTGGATCAGGAGATTAACTTTCAAGGTGAAGGATCAATATTGCATTATGGTCAACGACTGGAATATTGTACACTGGCTCAGATGTGGAATGAGCTGAAATCAGCTTGTGACTTTCTGAAGGTTCGAGAAGAAGTCAATGAATTTAATCTTCACAACCAGTGGAAGAAGCGTGGTGTTGCTATGATTCCAACAAAATTCGGCATATCCTTTACGACTAAGTTCATGAATCAGGTAACTTGAGCACATATCCTTCTAATAGATTCATGCATGCTGGACAGCACAATGTATGAGTCCCTGTTATATGAATCATGAGTGGATCTGCTGCTACCTGATTCATCATAATTCTCACCCCCTCCCCCTTTTCTCCTAGCTTTCTCTTTATTCAGAATCATGCTTCAATCATGAAATTTTTGGTTTTATAGTACTTCAAGCTGATAAATGACTTTGTTAACTTTCAAACACTGCTGCTATGGATTATCCCAAGAATCAGTCACTCTCAGTTTCCTATTTTTCTACACATTAAATTTTAGGATAAGCATCAATTGGCAATAGGTGAAGGCCCTTGTTATATTTATGTACCCAAGTTATCTGAAATTTAAATGACTTGGGATTTTCTTGACCACTTTAATACATGTAGCTAGGAAATAGAATTTTATATGCACTGCAACAATTCAAAGTTTCTTATTTCTTGCTGATAATTTCTTGAGTTGTTGCTCAATTTTACATGGAATGGTAGAATTTAAAGACTTGCAATATCATGGAAATATGATTGGGTATCCTGAATTCCTGATTTCAACTTTAGATATTTCAGTGATATGGTAAATGTACAATGTACGACTTAATCTTTCTCCCATCTCTTTTGATGTACTCATGCATGTATTTCCATTGCTGGCAAGATGAGAATAGTTTGCTGTTTAAATTGAAAATGATATACAAAATAGGGAAAAGCTATATATTTACATAATATATGAGAGAAAAGATATTTGTTTGCTATGTAAAGTATTATAGTTTTCTCTTATCACTATTTATTTCTTTCAGAATCATGTTGTTATCTCAATGATCAGAATTTTGATTGCTTAAATATATTCTTAATCACTGTAGGCAGGAGCTCTTGTTAATGTCTACACTGATGGAACTGTTTTAGTTACCCATGGTGGCGTTGAGATGGGGCAAGGTTTACATACAAAAGTTGCTCAAGTTGCTGCGTCTGCATTCAATATCTCTCTCAGTTCTGTCTTTATATCAGAGACAAGTACTGACAAGGTAGTAAGCTAAGATTGGAATGTGGTGCTTCTTTTCCTGTGGTGATTTTCTGAAAATTTTACCATTTGCTAGACATTTGGTGGAAAAATTGCCTTATTATCACTGGCTGGTCTTCACAAGCTTTTTAATCTATGTGGTAGCCTTTCATGGTTCCTTGGCCTCAGCAAGACGATTAGAGAACCATGTAATAAGAAGTTACTAAGACTGAATCTAATGCAATTATATAGCATGCCTACTTATTATGTCTTGGTGACAGTCAGAATTGCAGATATATTTTAAGAGAGGTCAATGGTGTCACCTAGAAATTGATGATAAAATTTTAATTGCACTCCAATGTGAAGAGAGATTTTTCTAGTTTCCCCTGCTTGAAACATTTCAGGGTATTTTTCTGTTGATCCAGTCCAATAGATTATTAAGTCCTTGCAGCATTATCGACTGCCAGATATATTTTCGTCATCAGTTTTATAGTTGAAACATGAAATGATATATTAAGATGTGGGTTACAAATTAATCTAGCAAATTAAAGCTTGCTTTATCACTTCAGGGAATACATAAAAGATGTCTGTTTCAGTTAAGAATTGTGTTCGGTCATCATTAGATGATGTTAGATTCTGTTTATGTTAGTCATCTATCTTGTAAATGTTTGATAGCCTTTTTGAGATAAACTATTGTCCAATATATCTTATTGCATCTGTCTTCTGCTGGTCAGGTTCCTAATGCTTCTCCAACGGCAGCTTCTGCTAGTTCTGATATGTATGCAGCTGCGGTTTTGGATGCATGCAAGCAGATAAAGGCACGGATGGAGCCTATTGCTTCTCAACGCAATTTTAGTTCTTTTGCTGAGGTATTATTTTCTGTAATTCTGTATATTATTGTTTACTTTCTATGTTTTAGGGTTGGGAGTATTGGGATTTATGCTATTTTCAGTTAATTAAAGTTTATTTAATTGAGCTTAGTGGAGGTTGGATGACTTGGTTATTTAGTAAAGAAATGCAAGTCAATATTTTGAGGTGGTGAATTTCTAGAAAGGAAATTGGGCTAAAGGGAAATGTTTGATCTTTTTATAAAAACCGCTAATATACTTCACTTTAGAGCTAACCACAGCACAGGTTACTTATGTCTAATTTAAATAAATTTATAAAGACTGCCACATTTTCCGTTGCACGGATTGATAACTTTCCTCTGTTCATCACTTAGGTTCTTTATATTTAAAAGAATATGATAGGTTCCTCTGCAGTTATGAGCTTTGCTTGTGACAATATTGTTTTGTTTTTCATTTAATTGTACCTAGCTGGCCACTGCCTGTTACTTGGAGCGAATAGACCTTTCTGCCCATGGATTTTATATTACGCCTGATATTGGCTTTGATTGGAGCATCGGTAAAGGAAAGCCATTCAATTATTTTACCTATGGGGCTGCATTTGCTGAAGTTGAAATTGACACATTGACTGGAGATTTCCACACAAGAACAGCTAATATTTTCATGGATCTGGGATATTCTCTCAATCCAGCAATTGATGTTGGCCAGGTGTATTCCCATCTCTTTTTAGTTAGACTGATAATTTGAACTTAATTGTACTTTTCAAGTTGTAATATTTATTCACCTTGATAAATGCAGGAAAAGAACTATAATATGAGCATCACTCGAGCTTTTTCTTGTATATCTAATTGTTCAGAGATTCTGAATGTTCATGTCATATATTACAAATTATTTTCAAAAAGTAATATAATACATACATATATGTATATATGATTGTATTTATACATGTATAAAGAGAAGAAATAGTGATTTAGGGATGGATAGAACTTAGAATCAATGATAATAGTGCTTCTCATTATTAGAAAATTAGTAATGTTGTTTCTCCTGAATCAGGTTAACTAAAACATGGTTTTCTAGGTGTGTTCCCCCCCAAAAAAAAAGTGTTCTAGGATAATAATATCTAAAACAAATAGTAGCTGGTAGCATGAAATCCGTAACCAAAGTAAGAAAAGAAAAATGGAATAGTCTGCTTGGGGCATCAGTGTTTGTTTAATTTACAGGTTATTTCCAGTCTCTATCTTTTTCTTATTGACAAGCTAATGTTTTTTGTATGTTAAACAAATTTGTATTGCAGGTTGAAGGAGCATTTATCCAAGGTCTGGGTTGGGTTGCCTTGGAAGAACTTAAGTGGGGAGATGCAGCTCATAAATGGATTCGACCTGGCTGCTTGTATACATGTGGGCCTGGAAGTTACAAAATTCCTTCTCTAAACGATATCCCGTTTAAGTTCAGCGTTTCTCTATTGAAGGTAATGCTGCTACTAGCAGCTTCTAAAGTAGTCACCCTGCCTGTATATGTCAATATGAACTGGATATGTCAACATGAACTGGTATGGTATTATGGTTCATTTTGTTCCTTCCCTAAACCTCTTCATTCTTTCTCTAATCTTGTGATGTAAGTTGCTTATCGTTGCTGCGATATATAGTCATATAGTAGAAGTAAGATATCAGAGAAGAGAGCAAGTATATGATGAATTTAAATTGTTGTGGGACTGTAAGGTAAAATTGGCAATTAGTTGAGGTAAGAGAAGTTACTCTTTTAAGGATGCCAGTCATCACAGAAATGGTTTAAAGGAATGATAGAACTAGTGAGAGTTGTCTGTGTTTAACTATATACAGCATGGTAATTTTCCTTTTTACACAAAAATTTAGAGATTGTTAAGAGCAATGTTGTGGATGCAAAATACATGTTTGTTTAAGAAAATTTATTATTTTTTAGATAATATATGGATAATAAAATAATAAAAAACTACATAGATGATTTAATATAATCGTAAACATCATAGACAAAACGTAAAGGTTGATGGGATAGAGGAGGAATTAATGTTTTTTCAACGTAGGACACAGAATATGACCGGTTGGATCTGGATAGCTGTCAATGATGTTCGAAGTAGGATAGAACATTAAGGAGTAGCCAAGGAGAAAATAATATGATTCTGTTCCAACATTTAGTAATACTTCCATGTTCCCCTAAAATCGTCTAACAAGTTGATCGATGTCCTTACTGAGGAGTATTGTTGTTTTATTTAGGTTAGTTGGATGGGCATTTCACATTCCATTTCCAGCTGAAATTAGTGCTTTGCTACTTATTATATGATTTCAGATGTAGTTTTTCATCCAATTCTAGATAAATTAAGTGAAATTTTTGTTTATATGTTTTTATGTGATGATGGGACAGGGTCATCCAAATGTAAAAGCCATTCATTCATCTAAAGCTGTTGGTGAGCCTCCATTTTTTCTGGCTTCAGCAGTTCTTTTTGCCATCAAAGATGCCATTATAGCTGCTAGAGCAGAAACAGGACATACCGAGTGGTTTCCGCTTGACAATCCTGCAACACCTGAACGAATCAGGATGGCATGTCTAGATGAATTTACAGCACCATTCATAAGCTCGGATTTCCACCCCAAGCTTAGTGTTTGAGATGGTAGTTGCAGTCGAAGTCGCCGTTCATTAGTACCATTGCAGGCATAGTTTCTGATTATGCCCTGATGTTCATTATTCAGTAATTATATGTAGTCCAGTCTCATGTGGCAAGGCATAATTTGAAGTAAAATAAATTTATGAGATACATTTGGACAAAAATCCTTGTCCATACATACAGAGATCATAGGATTTGTCAACTGTACGTATTTTAGCCAAAGAAAAAAAAATAATTATTCTAAGATATTCAAAGTTTGATGACCAAACTGATTGCGGAATTTGATAATTTAATGTCCATTAGTTTCTAGAAGGAAATTATGATAGCTTAGTATGGTAACAAATTTGCCTTGACTTGGCAAGTGGGTACGTGAAGCACTGCTCTGCATCTTTTTTCAATTTTTGTTTTGGTAAAACAAAAAGAGTTAGTAATTTTTTAATTTTATAAGTGAGGTTAAAAAATTTATATATGTTTTGTTTATTTGATGCTATATCAAAGGAAAGAGTTTAATATTTAAGTAAAGAAAAAAAATACCATTTTAAAATTGTTCAAGGAAAATATATTTTGTAGATAAAATGTGGAAATATTGCTACCTGTATTATTAAAAAAAATGCGTTGGCTAATTAACTCGGACGATACCAGAAGTTGATTTTCAGGAAGCGAAAAGCTGGCACAAGCAGCCGGATTGAGTCGATGTCAGAAGTTGATTTACAGGAAGCAAAAAGCTGGCACAAATAGCTGGATTGAGTCATGAAGCGCGTAACGATTTTCGATGAAGAAAATGTTACTGTCAGTATTATATTTCCATTTAGAAGTAACATCATGTTTGCCAACTTCAATTGGACGACAATCAGACCAGACAATGGAACATCTTTGTGATGACTTCTCATTTCATTTCCAAAACACACACACCCACACAAATATATTATATATATATATATATATATATATATATATATACATCTAGATGCCTTTAGCTAATGAGACTCCCAAGAAAATAATTTTAACTGATACAATGAAAACCAGAAAATCGAATATATATATTATATATAATATATATGCAACTCTAAGTTTGAATTTTACTTTAAAAACAAAAGGTGTAAAACATATAAATATTTTAGATAATTTTTTTTTTTTTCAAAGTGCAACAACATGAATTAGTTTCCTTACAGTGGTGGGAATCGAGTTTTATTTTATTTTTCTTTTTTGGTGTAAGAGAAGTGCTAAGAGGTGGATCACATAATCATTCACTGCTTGAGAAACCGATCCACAAATTCTGTAAAACCTCAGTGAATTTGTCAAATTGTAGGGTCTTTTCAGCTGTCATAGAATTATTCCTAACTATATGATGAGATTAAAATTTTTCATGTAAGATTAAGGCGTTGATTGATAAGGTGAATAAATTAATTTAAAAAAGTTTAGATACTAAATAATTTATTATATAAAAGTGGTTTGGTATGCTCCGAAAAAATGTTTAATAGATTTTTTTTTATTTTGTTAATAAAAGAGACACAATACCTATAGATATTTTAAATTGGTAAAAGTTAAAAAAACAAATAGTTAAAAAGAAAAAAATAAGTTTAATGTAATTAAATATATGTTTTCTTAAATAAATTAACATAAATGTCTTAAATGATTCTTTAAAAATTTTTATAAAAAGATCATTTAAAACTTTTGTATAGAAACGTTTTAAAAATCTTTTTATAAAAAAATTAAAAAGATTATTTAAGATATTTTTTTAAATGATCTTTTTATAAATAGAATAAAAAACCAATTATAGCCTGCAAAATGTCAAATGCCTAAATTGATCATTTTTTCAACAAAATTTTCTATCAATTAAGGCATTAATGTTTTGAAACACTTCAATTGATAATATTTTATAAATAAAAATAACAATCAATTAAAATATTTATTTTATTTTATTGTTAAAAACATTATTTATCATTTGAATATTTATTATTATTAAAATAAAATAAAAAATTATCATCATATATGTCAAAAAGATTATAATAATTATACAAAAATTAATATATATAGATTCTTCTAATCAAATAAATAAATCTGAATACGAAATGTCCTGAAAATAAAAAAAATATCAAATATTATACTTTTTCAAATATCATATTTTTTATTTTAAATTCAAAATTTTACAAATCAAATGTTTATAGAGGATAAGTTAAATCCCACTTAACAGTCGTTGTAATGTGATTTGAATTTTTTTTTTTTTATGCAATCACACCATTACGGTGTTTGGATAACACTAGTTGGGCAATCGTCCCATTAGTATTTCACTGCACCTAAATCCATCCCCACCGCACTTCCTCTTCCAATTTTGCTATTGGTTTTTTCTTTTTTTTTTTTTTCCTTAAAATTATAGTGTTTGGCTAAAAATATCAATGCCATTTTATTATTCTTGTCTTCATTTTGATTTTTTATTTAAAAATATTGAAATAATTTTGTTGATTTAAAATAATAAATAAATAAAAAAATAAATAATTAAGTTTTATTATATAATAAATTAATGAATAATATTTTGGTTGAGAATAAAAATTTAAAAAAATTTAAATGTTATAAATAATATTAAAATAAACAAATAAATAATTATCAACACACTTTAATAATTTTTTAGAGAAAATCTTTAGTGCTCATTTTTTATTATTATCTCACCAACATCATTACTTTTGTATCTAAATAAATATCCAATCACTAATTTTAAGTTTATTGCTACAATAATTAATTTTATCTCAATGACTCTTTTCAATCTTAACAAAGTTAATTATCCAATTAGACCCAAATAGGTATTTGGTTGGAGGAATATGAGATTTTTGGAAAATGTTATTATTGGGTATTTAAATTTTCATGTTTGATTTAGGTTATCAGATTCTTATGAATAATTTTAGATTCTCAATAATATCCAAAATTCATAAATTAAAAACACATTTTCTTATGATTTTTTAAAATTTCAAGAAAAAGTTACTTTTGCTTCACGTTTGACTTGAATAAAAAAATATTTTTAATTTATTTTATCTTTTTGAAAATCAACATATGGTAAATTTATTTTTCAAATGTAAAATATTGCATTTGTTGGAAACAAATGCAGTAATTATGATGACCTTTTTTTTACAATATTTTTAATTAATTATTAATTTTTTTCCCAACTAGAATACTACAAATGTAGGTTTTAAATCGTAATAATTTTTATTACTATTTACTACGTTTATATTAACAGAAAATGCAGTATTTAATTTGTACTTAATTTTTTAAAAAAGTTTTCCTATTATAATATTGAGTTTATAAACTTTAAAAACATAATAGTTGTTATTATTTACTATATTTATTTTAACAGAAATGCAATATTTAATAATTTTTAAAATTTTAGCATTTTTGTCACTCAAATATTGAGTTTGACATCTTTGAAACACAATAATCATAATTATTTACTACATTTCAATCAAAGAAAACACAAGAAACGTAGTATTTGCTTGGGTTTAGCTGGGATAGTCATATACAGCAGAAGTTGTGGCAACCATATGAAAAAGCTCTGCCTCATCAAAAGGAGCCATTGCCACCAAGTTGGGAGCTATGCCATAAAATTGATATCAAAAGCCCCACAATATGTGGGGCCATCTGCACCAATGCAGCTAGTTATGTCCATTGCAAATCTTATAGGTAGCTTTTGCAGATCAACATCATGTACTACCTGTTGCATCATGTCCATTGTAAATTTTTTTTTTTAGGTAAATTATATAAATATACTCTAAGGTTTAAAAAGTGATATTTAATTACTCTATGATTTGTTTTATTGTATTTTTACTAAAAACAATTACTTTTTTCATTTTTTTATTTTTTTCATCTTCAATTCATTTTCTCTCTTTACAATTCATTTTCTTTCTTTAAAATCATATGAATTCTCTCTCTAAACAACTAAACATAAAACCATTGAAAAACTCTTCTTCACAAATCTAGAAAAACAATCTTAAACCAAGACCCAAAATTTTGATTTTGCTCTTGGATATATGGTGTTCTTTGGCTGTGTTGATTATTCTTAGTTGAGACTTTTAATTTTTTTGTTTATCTATTTGTATGCAAAATTTAAGTTTTTATGTCCTTCTATGAATGAAATTTTTGCTATTAGGAATTGTATCAAGCATCTAATAAACAAATCAATTTTCATTCGATAGCCACCAAAAACCCAGAGACAACCATAAACAAACTCAGAAACCCATAAACAAACCCAACACCTACTAGAAAAACTCACAAAATCCAAATCCACCATGAATTACTCACACATAGTAAATCTACAAAACAACCACAAATCTACATAACAGTTACAACAATTCAGCAATAATGATTTTCTTTTTCTATGGGTTTTGGTTTGAATTTTTTAGAAATTTTTAGGTTTTTAAAACAAAGATAAAAAAGAGGAAAATAGAGAAGATCAATTGGCTACACATATTATAATAGTATACTTTTTCAACATTTGATCCCTCCACTTGTTGAACATTGTGAAGAGTTCATGTTTTTAGCCCAATATTTCTTTGAAAAGTTTGAATCTGAAAAAAAAAAAAAGCAAACAAAAAAAATGGAGAAAGAGTTAAGGGTTATTGATTAGGCAATAATGGCGTTAATAAAAATTAATGAAATGTCACGGATACACAGCTCATGGTGGTTAAGTGTCACTTTTTAAACTTGAGAGGGTAAACTCAAATCATATTAAATCTCAGGGTATATTTATATAATTTATCCTTTTTTATACATTTTTTTCATAATTTTAATAGTAATAAGTAATATATTATAATTACAATTTGACTTTTCATTTTTAATTTCTTGTAAAAAATCAAAGAACACATAAAGAATGGATATTTGATAAAGCCCAACTATTGCGTTTCTTTGAAACTAAATATAGTAATTGTTAATTGTCATTTTTTTTATAGCTTTAATATCAATTATTGTGTTTCTTTGAAACTAAACGCAATAATTATTTATTGTCATTTTTTTTAAAATTAAATCTCAATTACTACTTTTTTTTAAATTTAGATATAATAATTGTTCATTGTAATTTTTTTTTTAAATGAGTAATCAAATTTTGCGTTTTTGGGAATAGAAACGCACTAATTGATTCTTAAATTTTTTTATATCACATTCAAATATTGCATTTTTAGGTTTTGAAATGTGGTAATTTGAATTATTTCTTATGTTTCTCGGATAAGTTTAATGTAATAATTGATTATTAATTTTTTTAGTAGAATATTGCGTTTTTAGGATTTGAAACACATAATTTGTTGATTACTTTTATTTGACAAATTATTATGTTTATTATGTAGTGAAAGATATTATAATAAAAATACATGATTAAGTAATCTTATATTTTCTCCAACCAAATATAGGAATCTAAAAACAAGATGTCATGAAAATCATATTTCTCCCAAAATCTCATTTTTTCTAAAAATCACATTTTTTCTCAAAATTTAAGATTTCATAAACAAAATATCCCATAAGTAATTAAAAGCTACTTTTAAATTTTTCATTAGAAATATTCATTAAATCATTCTAAAAATGATTTATTACACACATTAAAAATTTTAATTTTCAATAATTCAAAAAATTTCAACTATTCATCTGCTTGTTACGAGATAATATATCTCTAAGTCGAACATAACAAAAAATTTTATAATAAAAAATTAATTTTTAATTAATTTATATGTAAATCATCGAGTGATGATTTTACCTTGCAACCTTTTAAGGTGACACTATTTTAACCACATGAACTTTTTTTCTTTGCTGACCATTTTATCTCAAATAATTATTTTGGTTGTTTTTTTCTTTATTGATTATAATTATAATAATTTAAATTATAAAAAGAAAACTCGATAAAAACAAAGTATGTAGCCAATTGAAACAAAAACATAGATTTTTAGACATCCAAATAATCCATCCATTGGGCCGCATGAGGTAGTGGCATTTGGGTATGTAGCTAGTGTTTAAAGCGTAATGTCCTTTCTAATCATATGAATTTTTATAGATAATAAGTGTAATAGGATCAATGATAAATTAAGTGTAAAATAAGAATTAAAAAAAAAGGATATTCACTCCGCCAACAATTGACATTAATTTGGAATTTGATAATAAAGATATAAGAGTGGGTTTGGATATAAAATTTTAGAAAAATTTAGGATGAATGCATTTTAATTGAATATTCACTCCGCCAACCATTTTAAAATGTTAGCATTTACAATTATTTTGATAGGAAAAATATTTTTTAGAAAAGAAATTTAATCTATTAAAATTTGTTGATATAAAAAAATTATAAAAAATAATGATATTAAAGATAAAAAGTATAGATATGTAAAAATAAAATATGCAATATGGGTATCATTATGTATTTAAAAATATATAGATATTATTAATAATAAAAAATAAAATATATATTAAAGTTAAATAAAATGATATTTTATGTAAGAATGTCAATGGATAGGACATGGGATAGATAGAGTATTCCCCAGTTCCTATCCTTGAATTTTTATATTACACACATCCTTGTTCTTTCAAAATGTATTTTAAATTTATTCTATCAACATGAGTATTTAATGGGTATAGATAATCTTCATATTATCATAGCTTTTAAAAAAATAAATAAAAATTTATTTTTTTTAATTTTTAATTTTAAAATTGTATATGTATGTATGTATGTAATTTGTTTATAAGTATATATTAATATATATTTTTTAAATAAAAATATATTAATTCTAATTAATCTAAAATAATAAGTTATATTATTTAATAAGAAATATATACACTAAATATATAGAGAGTTTATATTTGAAGTACTATAAGTGTATAGATTTTATACGTTATCAGTTAATCAAATGATGATGTTTTATTAATGATCAAATATCAATCTTTAAAATAAATATACACAAATTAAAATTTTTTAAATAACTTATTCATTAATGAAGTGTCATTATTAATGATGTATTATATCTGATTCACTTTATTAATAAGTGATCATTATCTGATTCATTGACAGTTTATATATTGATAGGATATTAAACATAAATTTATATATATATATAAATTTGAGATACGGATACAAGACGGATGTTACATTATTTGTCTCTATTTTTATACCAAATAAAAATTTAAAATTACATTCATCCTCAACCCATAATGTAATGCTTAATCCATTCTCATTCAGATAAAAAATTGAGTTTTTCATTGGATATAATTTTATGAGTTGAGCTTTGGAACATATGCAATAAAGGGGATGGATTAAATGGAAGTTTTTTTAAAAATTACCTCTTTAAGTTGAATTTTAAGAAAGAATTTAAGGTAAAATTTCATCTAAAATTTAAAATTTTTTTACTCAATAAATAATTTTATTTCAAAAGTCTTGAGAGCATTGATTGAAATAAAACGTTTCCTTTAAATAACCGATCCAAACACATCCCTAAAATCGAGATAAGTACAAGTACCAATCTTAAACTTTGACACTATTAACCACCTTCTCCAAAAAAAAAAAAAAAAAAAATAAGCGTGAACGGCATGTCAAAATCTATTACTGATATTATATTAAATTCTAACAACTTAATTATCTCCTATTTAATTATTTATCATTTTTATCGTTTTTGCGATACAGACAAAATTTATCATTTGTTATGATTCCATATTAAATTTTGTTAATTACTTTAATTTTATTGACATTTGTCATTGGGCTTTCAATTTCATTGGTTTTTTTAAAAAAGTAACGTAATTGGTATATTTCATGGAATACTCTGTTAGCACATACAATAAATTTTGTTCGTATATTTTTTATTTCATTATTTTTGGGCAACAAGTTATAAATTTTGAAATATTTTATAAAATATTATATTAATGTAAATAAAAATTTTCATCGATTTTTTTTTTTAAAATCAAAAGATTATAAAATAGTGAAAATATTTAACAAGATTGAAATATAATAGTAAAATTCAATATTAAACAATAATATAATAATAAATTTGACCTTGATTCCTAATTTTTTTGAACTTATCTTGATTACTAATTCTTACTACACAATAATACGATATATTTCACAATAATTATTTTTTTTATAATTTTATAACTATCAAATCATAATAAAAAATTATGTAAAAATTGATTATAAAAATATGAATTTTATATAAAATTTTAATAAATTTCACACAAATTTAAATTATAATTATTTAATCATAATACATTGATTGTAGGTGATATGCTCATAACAAAAATTAATGACTTAAACCCCATTTGGATTAAGAAGCATCTTTAGTGGGGGGTGCAGCATGAAAATTTATGTCAATTGTGACTTTTAAAGCAAAACAGGGTAATGGTGAAATTAATTATTAACCAGCATCAATCTGTCATTTTAAGTTCAGTTGGTGATTGACTAATGAAAAATTTTTTATTTTATTTTCATCTTTTCAGTTTTATTATTATGTCAGAAATGCTCTTATAATTTTTTTCATTTTGATTTTTTTATTTAGAATTATGAAATAATTTTATTAATTTAATATAATATATAATTTATTATTTAATACAATAATAAATAATTTGACTAAAATTTATCATTTATTAACAAATTTTATATAATAAATAAATTCTATAACTATTAAATTATTTAAAAATTTTATTATATATAACTATAATAATATTTATAATAATAATAATAATAATTTTCTGTTCTTATTATAATTCATTTCATTATTATCATTGTTTTGATATTAAAATGCATATTTTATAATTAATTTTAATCTTATTATTATAATAATTAATTTTATATTTATCATTTTTTTAATTTTATCAAAATTAATCTCACCAATTATCTAAGCGAGCCTTACTATATATATATATATATATATATATATATATATCCTGAAATTACTCCTAGATTCGGGTGGGAAAAAGAAAAATTCTAACTGCCGAATCACAAATAAAATGATAGTAATTAAGCCAAGTGGCTATCAATAAATTCATTACTTTATTGTCCTTCATATTCTAAAAATCATTTTATTTATAAATCTACAAATCGTCGTGGTTCATTGAAAATATTGAGTAGCAGCTACATGACCAACAATATTTATTAAAAAAAAATGCTATTAACGGATTAGGAAATGTCTTTTACCTTCGTACTCTCATCACTAACGATTTAATAATAATAAAAAAAAAGGTGCATTTTTGTCTCCAAATTGCTGGGTTTAAGAAAATTTAACCATTTTTTTTTCACCATGGGAGCATGCATCATTAACTATTACATGCTAATCCCTAAATCTTAATCAAAAGAAAAACTTAATGGATTTCACGGACCAAGTTCAATGAGTTGGAGAATGTACAATGTGCCTAATTTATATATAAATCAATAAATTTGATGGAAAGAGAAATTAAATGTGTAAATTTAAATGTTGTTATAATTACGTAAGATTTGATGTTCTAATATAGGAACTTCAATCTTAAATCTATCCAAAAAAAAAAATAAAATAAATAATGAATTATAATCACAAAGTATTGGATTTTGTAACATACATAAAACTCATACATATGTACATTCAATGAAAAACATATGTAAAATGAACTCTTTTTTTCATACAATTATCTTGATTATAAGTACATCATTGAATTGAATTACAAATTTTTGAAAAGTTCAAACGATGAAAGATATTGAAGACATGAGCTTTATATTTTAAATTAAAAGATTTTTACACCTCATGACCTCTAAAAAAAAAAAAACCATATAATTAAGATCAATTATGTGTACATTTTATTAAGAAGATATGTATAATACACTTAAATTATATGTATATCAATACAATTTCAAGAAACAAGTTAATTTTGTAAACTTAAAATTTGTAATTAGTATGTCTGATTTTTATATTAATGACTCCGTCATTAATATAAAATTAAATAATGTATTAGTTATTTAATTTAATAGAAGACATTTAAGTTATATTTAGTGCATAAGATGATGAATATGATAAAATGATAATAAACATGACCTAAGTCATGTTTGGTATATAAGATTATAATAGAATAGGATAAGATAATATTATGAATAAGATTAAATTAAATAATGTCATTTTATTTTATGTTTGATGTATGTAGAGATTAAAATAGAATAATTTATTTATTGATAAAAATTATCTTTTCTTAAAGTATGTATAATTTAAATTATTGATGTAATTTTTAAAAGATAATAAAATATGTAACTTTAATTCTATTGATTAAAAATAATCCTTCACACTTTAAGAGGATTGAATTATTTATACTAAGAGAATATAATCTTTCTTATAATCTTATCTCTTTCAATTATATACAAATTAAATATGATATAAAAAGATTATCATAATATTCTATCTATTATTTTATATACCAAACATTATTATAGGTCATGTTTCTATCTTGAAATTTTAAAAAAAATTATTTTTGAAAAAAAAATAAAAAAATAAACTAACTTAAAAGAGGCTTTGTGATCGCAACACCGGCTGTGCCTATAACTCTAAGAAAGATAGGAGGATGTCAATGCCCATTAGTATTTCTTTTTATAATGATAGTGATTGCGGTTAAAACGCAAAAAGCAACTTTCCTTTTAACCATTTATGCCGCTTAGAATTTCTTTTTCAGTATATACTAGAAATTGGTACCTTGCTTCGCGTTGGGTAATTTATAAATAAAATATGTATAACAAATAATATTAATTGAATATTAATTATAAAATTTATTTAAAATTTGATTTGAATTTGAATTGATTTTTTTAAAATTGTTTTGATTTGAATTAAATTTTATCTGTTTGATTCAATTTATAAGTTTTTAATTTTTTTTTATATTTTAATATAAATTTTAATATATTTACATAGATTTAAATAAATAAAATAATTATTTTATTTTATAAAAAATTCAAAAAAAAATATAATTTAATTCAATTACGATATTTTTGATTTTTTCATTTCTCGATTCAAAAATTCGATTTGAACCTAAAAAAATAAAATTTGATATCTAAACTTTGAACAAAACTTAATAAAAAATCGATTAAATCCGAATCATTATGATTTTTCATTGATTTTCAGTTTAAAACAAGAAAAAAAGACATCCGAGAAGGATATTAGATATATCTTTTTTGCTTTGAAAAAGGTACGTGTGGTATTTTAAAAAAAAAAATAAGTGTAACTTGTAATCAACCTAATTGATAAGAGGGTTTTTAAATTAACTTTGATGGGTATGAATTGAAATATTTGTAAAATCAATTTAAAAAATGTATATTTTTATAAATTATCGTTTCTATACAGCTCTTGAACGCATTGGCTAAGACAAAATATTGTAAATAATTTATTTGATTTCATACTAGACCAATTCATGCGATCACTAATTCTATTTGAATGATGGTAGCAGAAGGTACTTCCTAACTTATACATATATTTTTATATATATTATGAAGTCAAAGTAAGAGAAAGAATTTGATCTTTAAACCTATAAAAAAAGAATAAACGTTAAATCAAGTATGGATTGTTACTAAATAATCAATATCTCATTAATTATATTGCTGAAATTAACCAATAAACACAAGATTGTTTGAAAGTTTGTACAGATATCTTATTAGCTATTAGATGAATCCTGTGGCCATTTGTCCTAAAATGATATTTATAATTCGTAGCAAAATGAGAAAGTCTCCTTTTTTTTTTCTAGTCAGATAAAAATTGATATAAATACTAAATATTCTTTAGGGTAAAATATACGGATAATCATTCAATTTTAAGAGACATTTGGCAAAGATCATCCAATTATTAAATTTTATGTTTTAATCACAAGCATTTGTATAATTATTTGGTTACGTACCATTTATATAACTATTTTTTATGATGTAGACATACCATATAATTATTGATAGACCTATATAAAGGATGAGTTATTCGTCTAAATTTTAAAAGTTTGTTTAAAATTTTAAAAGATTTGAACATAATTATTAAGTTAGTTAAATGAGTTTAGATTTAAATTTAAGATTCGATTAGAAAATGGACAGAACCTTGAGTATAACATTTAAGGTTCATATTCTGCTTGTCTCGAATAACTTATATATATTTATTTTATATTTATAATTATATTAAATAAAAATAAATAGATAATTAACTAGTATAAGTGTACACATTAATACTTATGTTTACATTTACCAAACTGATCCAAACAAATTAATATCCATGTCATTTTTTAGGTTTTATTTTGTTGATTATTTATTTTTTATAATTAATATTTATTATAAAATTTATTTTTTATTTAAAAAATTAAAATTTGAGCGATCTTAGGCAAACTTGGATAATAAATGAGGTCTATACATATTTTAGGTCAAACCGAGCTTAGGCAAATCTAAAGGTTATTGGTATCCTGTCAAAGCTCAACTTGAATTTGACCCAACTCGACTTAGGTACAAGTCTAACCATTGGCATCATGAGTGACAATCAGCATTTCATTAAAAACTAATTATGGTTGGTGACCAAACATAACACTTATACAAATATTAGTGATTAAATCATTAAATTTCATAGCTCGATGATCACAATAAAAACTCATCCAATGTTAGACGACTATCCCTGTATTTTACCCTATTCTTTAAAATGATTTTGTTAGCCAATTAAGTCAACCTGCAGCTGGATGCAGCTGCTTCAACTCTATAGAAGTGTTTTCTTAATTTACACTCTGAAGTAGGAACATAATTTGACAATTTTTTATTTATAATTCATATACGTCAATAATTTTGGCGAATTCTAGGGGAGGAGTTAACTCTCCACAAATTAATTATTTTTAACTTGATTTTATTTTTTTCCACAATGATATGTGCCTTAACATATTTAATGAAATAAATATTCAATTTTGTTTAGGTATATAAGTACAGCTGTATGGAATTTTATTAAATTCAAATTCCTTCAATGAGACAATAAGAACATGAGTCTCTCTTTGTTTTTTTTTTTCTTAAATAAAAAATCGTAATTTAAAAATATAAATTTGTTGAATGTTATTTTTTAAATATGACGACATAAATAATTGAATTAAACATCTTTTGAAGATGATTGAGATAACAAGTGCACTCTCGTATAATTAACAAATTTGTTCAACTAATCATCAGTCATTATTACAAATTAAATATGATAATTGGTTTCAAAAAATAAAAATATGATTAGGTTTAGGCCAATTTCAAAACAAAAATGACAGGTTCCTATTCTATTTGGTAAATATAGTGACAGTTACAATTTAGATATATTAAATTTTAATTTTGAAATAAAAGAAAAGAAAATATTTATATGAAAAAAGTGTGTAGGGTTATACTTATTTCAGATTACACAGTCCAAAATATTAAAATGGGGAGACGTCTTGATCTATCTCGTAACAATATACTGGAAAAATTTGCTTTAACTGATAAAATAAAAATGGACTGCGATGAATCGTCGAGAGCTGAATATTGCAAACTATGGTTTAATTTGTGGTTTGTAGGTTTAATTTTGTAATGCCATATGATCATATATAAATAAATGCATATAATTTGTTAGGGCATGTAGTGGCCGATCTTGTGAGAACCAAAATTAAAATTTAAAAGTGCCATGGAATTTAAAATCACATAAATTTCTAGAGAATGGGTACGATTTTCTCTCTGACTGCTTCAAGGTTCACACACAAAGGTGTAGCAGGAGCAAGTGGGGTGTCACATCCTCAACAAATAATATAACGTTGAGAGCATGTGGAGGTAAATTATTGGAGGTTTCGCGTATAGACCATTTTAAAATTCTTTCGGATATTGGAGAGCTTACTATATAAACCGCAAGGCGACCATTGTAGTTCACAAAATAGGAATAGAAATAGTCATTGACTTGTCTAGCGTTGAAGTGCAAAGTAGTGGGAGTTTTGGTGCCATCTTCTGCCCAAAATGGCCAAGGTTTGGCCATACCTAGCCTATGCCTTGGCATTGTGCTTGATAATCAACAATGTAGCTGCCGACTATGAGCCTTCCTATGTACCACCTCCATACGTATACAAGTCACCTCCACCACCTCCGTACGTGTACAAGTCACCTCCACCTCCTCCATATGTTTATAAGCCACCACTACCTCCTCCTTACATATACAAGTCACCTCCACCTCCATATATTTATAAATCACCACCACCTCCTCCATATGTGTACAAGTCACCTCCACCTCCTCCATATGTGTACAAATCACCTCCACCTTCTCCATACATTTATAAATCACCACCACCACCTCCGTATGTATACAAGTCACCACCACCCCCTCCATATATGTACAAGTCACCACCACCTCCTCCATATGTCTACAAGTCACCTCCACCTCCTCCATATGTTTATAAGCCACCACTACCTCCTCCTTACATATACATGTCACCTCCACCTCCATATATTTATAAATCACCACCACCTCCTCCATATGTGTACAAGTCACTCCACCTCCCTCCATATGTGTACAAATCACCTCCACCTTCTCCATACATTTTATAAATCACCACCACCACCTCCGTATGTATACAAGTCACCACCACCCCCTCCATATATGTACAAGTCACCACCACCCCCTCCATATATGTACAAGTCACCACCACCCCCTCCATATATGTACAAGTCACCACCACCTCCTCCATATGTCTACAAGTCACCTCCACCTCCTCCATATGTTTATAAGTCACCACCACCTCCTCCATACATATACAAGTCTCCTCCACCTCCGCCATATGTTTACAAGTCACCACCACCTCCCCCATATTACAAGTAACCTCCACTCTATCTCCTCGACTAAAGGCCCCTTATATCCACAAGTTTCCACCACCACCACCACCATTACCATCACATCTTTCTCCTTAAACTACTCCACCATTTTCTTCTCCACCTCCTCCCTCTCCTTTGGACAATAAATCACCACCTCCTCCTTACTATGTGTATTACTATTTCTACTTGGTTAAAGGAAGCCTAATTATTTAATAATTCAGAAGCAGTTCTTTATGAAGTTTCACTATCATTTCCTTTACCTAAGATTGATGTATGTGGTTATTGTTGAAGTCATAAGAGAAAGCATATTGCTACAGGAAGTCATCCGTTGGTTTCTCGCATGCCCTATGATTACTCCGACTCATAGCCCCGCCTAAGGGTAGAGGATTTGCTTATGGTCTCTAGAATATATATTTAATTTGTTTTTATGATTTTATATCGTCACGTGTTCTTGCATCAATTTATGGTTATTGTATGCTTATATACCAAGATAAAAAAAATGTAATTTGAAGTCTCAATTCCAATTCCAAATTCTATCCAACTCTATATTTCTGATCTCTTGCTCGGGCAATCGTTATGATTAATACAAACATTCAAATTGCCAAAACAACTTGGTTTATGGAATCGAAGAAACTAGTTAAATGAAAAAAAATGAGATGCCTAAAGCTTTGTGCATTAATTCTAGATGCTTTTCTGATAATGACAGATAAACCAAATATGTTTGTGGCAAAGCGTAAGCCAACAAATATCTGTGATTACGTTAGAAACATGAGTCAGTTTATATATATATATATATATATATATGTATGTATATATATACACATATATGTGCTTGGAAGCAGTTAATGAATAAAAATAAGAAAATTAATTAAATTACTTGCCGAGACTACTATGATATAATAAGAGAAGAAAATAACAAACAGCTCACAGGAAGCAACAGCAACTTAAAGTTTCACCTCGTCATTACTCTCTTCTTGCAAAACCAACTTAGTGTGTGCAGCATCAATACTTATATGCCAATGATTATTATTATTTTTTTATCTAATATAAGATTAAAGCATTTTATCTACTCCTTTAGAGCGCTTGGTGGAACACAATCAACAGCAGCCAACAGCAACCACCACGACCAAGTCAGTAAGCAGCAGCAGGTTAAGTCAAAGCTTGGCTTATGTTGTAAATTTAAGTTAGTTTAAAATGTAGATAACTATAGTTTAAATTCAAAAATATTAAATGAGATAAGCTAACTTCATATCTCTTGTACTTTGTACATATTCGTACATTGTGATTAATGAAAAACAAGTTCAAACACAAAAACTTCATTTCTGATAGAAAAAATTCATCTTCATATCTTAACCCGTTATTGTTTGTTGGTTCATCAATAACATTTAAGGCCAATAACCAAACAAGACGATCAGTTTGTTGACCAAATAATTTTCAAAACAAACCTTCTCCAGTTAAATTTATTTAAATCTAAGTTTAATAGAAGGTTAGCGAGTTCTATATGTGGGTTAATCAATGGAGTTGCACTTAAAACTGCCCCAGTTTACTACATCCAAATAATTTTAAAAGCATATTGCTCCAACTAATATATATTTTATTATTTTTCCCTCTGGCATCGCAGGTTAGGACATGTTTCTTGTAGTTAGTGGCAAGTTAGGTTATGTTAAGTCATAAATATCCAATAATTGTATCAGCTGCAAACTACCAAAACAGTCTGTTTTACCTTTCAATAAAAGTGAGTCAAGTTTTTTTTTTCTTTTGATCTTGTTCATTCTGATGTGTGGTGCCCATCTCGTTTACCTACTATGAGGGGTTCTTGTTATTATGTTATTTTTATTGATGATTATTTGAGGTACACTTGGATTTATTTGTTTCGGTATTATTCAAATTTGTTTAAAATTTATCAAGATTTTTATGCTATGATCAAAACACAGTTTTCTAAAACAATTAAATGTTTTTGTGCTAATTCTACTAGGGAATATCAATCAAGTAATTTAAAAGAGTTTGTTGCTTCTTAAGGTACTATTCTTGAATCATCTTATACTAATACACCACAGCAAAATGGTGTTGTTGAAAGAAAACATCATCATATCATGGAAACCACTAGTCTTGTTGTTATCTTCATTGGTTTCTAAGAAATTTTGGGGGGAAGCTGCACTTACTTCAGTTAATGTTATTAATCATATTCCTTTTTCTGTCATTGGTGAAATTTCTCCTATTGAACATTTGTATAACAATACTCAATTATTTTGAGCTTTGTGTTTTTTGTTTTACATGGTTTGTTTCACTTTCCAAAGTTCAATGTAATAAATAATCTTGAAAAACTACAATTTGTGTATTTTTAGGTTATGGTATTGGACAAAAATGATATCATTGCTATGGTCTTATTGCAAAAAAACTTCGTGTTTCTCAGCATGTTACTTTTTGGGAAATTATTCCAATGTATTCATTGCCTCATTTTCAAAAATCTACCAATGATCTTCATGAGTCTTGTCTTTTTTTTTTTTTTTTGATAATTTTGTTGATTTAAATTACTTTAATCAATCTTCTCATATGTCTCAAAGTTCTCCAACTCTTCAGCAGATTCATCCAAATGAAGCTTGTCCCATCACTGACTCTATCATAAGTAATACTTCACCACCATTGTCTAATTCATTAGAGCTGTCTGTCCCAAAACTTAGATGTTCAACATGTGAGCGAATTCCTTTTAAACGTTATCATGATTTTCATTGTTTTTTATCTACTATTTTTTTTGTTTATGAACCTAAATCTTATCATGAAACAAGTTCTAATCCTTTTTGGCAAGCAGTTATGAAAGAAAAATTAGATGCCTTAGAGAAAACTCATACTTGGGATCTTGATGATTTACCTCTTGTAAAATCTATAATAGATTGTAAGTGGGTGTACAAGGTAAAGACTAAATCAAATGGGTCTATTAAGAGATATAAAGCCAAGTTGGTTGTAAAAAGATTTACATAGGAGTATGGCATTGACTATGAAGAAACCTTTGCTCTTGTAGCTCGAATGACTTCTGTTAGAACTCTTATAGCTATTGTTTCTATTTGAGGATGGGCTTGATCACAAATGGAATTAAAAAATGCTTTCTTGAATGGAGATCTTCGTGAAAACGTTTATATGAAGCCTTCTCCTAGATTATCTTGCCAAACTAATCAAGTGTGCAAGCTTTGACGAGCTTTATATCATTTTAAACAAGCACTGCATGCTTGGTTTGAGAAATTCAGCACTATTATGCTTGACTTTAGATTTGTGCAGAGTCCATATGATTCAACATTGTTTATTCGTTGATCTGAAAAACGTATTGTATTTTTGCTTATGTTGATGATATGGTGATAACTAGAGATGATAACCTTGATATTTAGAATATAAAAAATTATCTTAGCAAAACCTTTGAGATGAAGGACCTCTCATCTTGGTATTTAGAATATAAAAAATCATTTTAGCAAAATGTTTGAGATGAAAGATCTTGGTCCATTACGATACTTTTTAGGAATTGAAGTTGATTGTTCCTTTTATGGATATGTCTTGTCTCAGGTGAAATATGCTTTTGATCTTATTTCTAAAGCTGGCTTATCTGATAATAAAATTTTTGACACATCTTTTGAAACTAATGTCAAAATAAAAGCTATTGATGGAGAACTTCTCAATGATGCTATTTTGCATAGACAGTTGGTTGGTAGTCTTATATATTTGACAATTACAAGATCTGATATTAGTCATGCAATTCAAGTTGTAAGCCAATTTATGGTAGCACCTCGGACAATTTACTTTGCTGCAGTTCTTAGGATATTGAGATATTTGCGAGGAATGCTACATAAAGGTTCGCTATTCTCATCAACTTTTAAACTTGAACTTCATGCTTTTTTTTTTTATTCTGATTGGGTTGGTGATGTTAATGATAGACATTCTATAACTGGTTATTGTGTTTTTTTAGGTGGTTCTTTGATATCTTGGAAAAGCAAAATGTAGATAGTTGTGGCACATTCAAGTGTTGAAGTATGGCATAGAACTTTATCAGACACTATAGCAAAAATTATGCTGTTGTATTGGTTACTTATGGATTTAGGTGTTGACACACCTACACTTATTCCATTCTTTTGTGATAGTAAGAGTTCAATTCAGATTGCTCACAATGATATTTTTCATGAACAGATGAAACATATTGAAATAGATTATCATTTTATCAAACAGAAGATATGTAAAGGCACCATAATGCTATAGAATATTTCTTTTGAATCACAAGTGGCAGATCTTTTTACAAAGTCTCTTTTAAGTTCACATTTTTGTTATTTAGTTTCCAAACTTCAAATGTTTCATTCGAACCATTTTCAGTTTGAGGGGGTTGTTGAAATGTATTATGTTTAATTGACTTATAAGATTGCGCTTTATTTTTGGATATATCTCATGAGCTTTAAATCCATTTATACATTTGTATATATGTATTTTACAATCATAGAAATAATATTGATTTTTCACTCTTCAAGTCATCACTTTGAACTATAATAAATAAAAAATATTTAATATTGTACCATGAACTATAAATATGTTAACTAATATGGTACTTAAAAAGTTATTTATTCGACACATATTATCATTTAAACTAACCACATTAGGTGAGTAACACATTAGTTACAAATTCATAATTTAAGTACTAAATTAAAAATTTTAAAAATTCAAATACCATATTAAAATATTTTACTATAATTTAAGAACCATTCATGACATTAATTTTTTCCCTTGTATTTTCAAATTGGACACAATAATGAGTTTTGGTGCAATATATTATTTTGGTGGTAAAAAAATATGATTGGTATTACATTGGTTAAAATATTAAAATAAGTCAGTAGTATTTAATTAAATTAATATGCGGATCCTTTCAAAAATATAAAAGAAAAAAAACTAATGGTGATGAATTTGAAGGTAACTACACAAACATAAGTTTTTTTTTTCTTATTTAATTATTACCTGTTGAGGTGTAAATTAACCTTGACAATTTCTTCTTTAATATATTTTTCCATTCTTAAATTTACTTTTGTTTTTGTTAAGCCAA
>NW_019167871.1:18779413-18820050 GCF_002303985.1 Durio zibethinus | reverse complement strand
AGTAGCTAGTGTTTAAAGCGTAATGTCCTTTCTAATCATATGAATTTTTATAGATAATAAGTGTAATAGGATCAATGATAAATTAAGTGTAAAATAAGAATTAAAAAAAAAGGATATTCACTCCGCCAACAATTGACATTAATTTGGAATTTGATAATAAAGATTAAGAGTGGGTTTGGATATAAAATTTTAGAAAAATTTAGATGAATGCATTTTAATTGAATATTCACTCCCCCAACCATTTTAAAATGTTAGCATTTATAATTATTTTGATAGGAAAACTATTTTTTAGAAAAGAAATTTAATCTATTAAAATTTGTTGATATAAAAAAATTATAAAAAATAATGATATTAAAGATAAAAAGTATAGATATGTAAAAATAAAATATGCAATATGGGTATCATTATGTATTTAAAAATATATAGATATTATTAATAATAAATATATATATATATTAAAGTTAAATAAAATGATATTTTATATAAAAATGTCAATGGATAGAGCATGAGGTGGGTAGAGTATTCCCCAGTTCTTATCCTCGAATTTTTATATTACACACATCCTTGTTCTCTCAAAATGTATTTTAAATTTATTCTATCTACATGAGTATTTAATAGGTATCGATAATTTCCATATTATTATAACATTTTAAAAAAATTATTTTTTTTAATTTTTTAATTCTAAATTTTATATGTATGCATGTAATTTTTTATAAGTATATATTAAATATATTTTTAAGTAAAAATATATTAATTCTAATTATCTAAAATATAAGTTATATTATTTATAAGAAATATATACACTAAATATATAGAGAGTTATATTTGAGTACTATAAGTGTATAGACTTTATACGTTATCAGCTTAATCAAATGATGATGTTTTATTAATGATCAATATCAATCTTTAAAATAAATATACACAATTAAAATTTTTAAATAACTTATTCATTAATGAAGTGTCATTATTAATGAGTATTATATCTGATTCACTTTATTAATAAGTGATTCATTATTGAATTCATTGACAGTTATATATTGATAGGATATTAAACATAAATTTATATATATGTATATAAATTTGGGATACGGATACATGACGAATGCTATATTACTTGTCACCATTTTTGTACCAAATAAAAATTTAAAATTACATTCATTCCCATCCCATAATATAATATTTATTCTATTTTTATTCGAATAAAAAATTAAATTTTTCATTGGATATAATTTTTTGAGTTGAGCTTTGGAACATATGTAATAAAGGGAATGGATTAAATGGAAGCATTTTAAAAAATTACCTCTTTAAGTTGAATTTTAAGAAAGAATTTAAGGTAAAATTTCATCTAAAATTTTAAAATTTTTTACTCAATAAATAATTTTATTTCAAAAGTCTTAAGAGCATTGATTGAAATAAAACGTTTCCTTTAAATAACCGATCCAAACACATCCTTAAAATCGAGATAAGTACAAGTACCAATCTTAAACTTTGACACTACTAACCACCTTCTCCAAAAAAAAAAAAAAAAGAATAAAAAAATAAATCAAGCGTGAACAGCAAGTCAAAATCTATTACTGATATTATATTAAACTCTAACCACTTAATTATCTCCTATTTAATTATTTGTCATTTTTATCGTTTTTGCCATAAAGACAAAATTTATCATTTGTTATGATTCCATATTAAATTTTGTTAATTACTTTAATTTTATTGACATTTTTCATTGGGCTTTCAATTTCATTGATTTTTTTTTTAAAGTAACGTAATTGGTATATTTCATGGAATACTCTGTTAGCACATACAATAAATTTTGTTCGTATATTTTTTATTTCATTATTTTTGGGCAACAAGTATAAATTTTGAAATATTTTATAAAATATTATATTAATGTAAATAAAAATTTTCATCGATTTTTTTTTAAATCAAAAGATTATAATAGTGAAAATATTTAACAAGATTGAAATACAATAGCAAAATTCAATATTAAACAATAATATAATAATAAATTTGACCTTGATTCCTAATTTTTTTGAACTTATCTTGATTACTAATTCTTACTACACAATAATACGATATATTTCACAATAATTATTTTTACTATAATTTTATAACTATCAAATCATAATAAAAAATTATGTAAAAATTGATTATAAAAATATGAATTTTATATAAAATTTCAATAAATTTCACACAAATTTAAATTATAATTATTTAATCATAATACATTGATGGTAGGTGATATGCTTATAACAAAAATTAATGACTTAAACCCCATTTGGATTAAGAAGCATCTCAAGTGGGGGGTGCAGCATGAAAATTTATGTCAATTGTGACTTTTAAATCAAAACAGGGTAATGGTGAAATTAATTACTAATCAGCATCAATCTGTCATTTTAAGTTCAGTTGGTGATTGGCTAATGAAAAATTTTTTATTTTATTTTCATCTTTTAAGTTTTATTATTATGTCAGAAATGCTCTTATAAATTTTTTTCATTTTGATTTTTTTATTTAGAATTATGAAATAATTTTATTAATTTAATATAATATATATAATTTATTATTTAATACAATAATAAATAATTTGACTAAAATTTATCATTTATTAACAAATTTTATATAATAAATAAATTCTATAACTATTAAATTATTTAAAAATTTTATTATATATAACTATAATAATATTTATAATAATAATAATAATAATAATTTTCTGTTCTTATTATAATTCATTTCATTATTATCATTGTTTTGATATTAAAATGCATATTTTATAATTAATTTTAATCTTATTATTATAATAATTAATTTTATATTTATCATTTTTTTAATTTTATCAAAATTAATCTCACCAATTATCTAAGCGAGCCTTACTATATATATATATATCCTGAAATTACTCCTAGATTCGGGTGGGAAAAAGAAAAATTCTAACTGCCGAATCACAAATAAAATGATAGTAATTAAGCCAAGTGGCTATCAATAAATTCATTACTTTATTGTCCTTCATATTCTAAAAATCATTTTATTTATAAATCTACAAATCGTTGTGGTTCATTGAAAATATTGAGTAGCAGCTACATGACCAACAATATTTATTAAAAAAAAATGCTATTAACGGATTAGGAAATGTCTTTTACCTTCGTACTCTCATCACTAACGATTTAATAATAATAAAAAAAAAGGTGCATTTTTGTCTCCAAATTGCTGGGTTTAAGAAAATTTAACCATTTTTTTTCACCATGGGAGCATGCATCATTAACTATTACATGCTAATCCCTAAATCTTAATCCAAAGAAAAACTTAATGGATTTCACGGACCAAGTTCAATGAGTTGGAGAATGTACAATGAGCCTAATTTATATATAAATCAATAAATTTGATGGAAAGTGAAATTAAATGTGTAAATTTAAATGTTGTTATAATTACGTAAGATTTGATGTTCTAATATAGGAACTTCAATCTTAAATCTATCCAAAAAAAAAAATAAATAAATAATGAATTATAATCACAAAGTATTGGATTTTGTAACATACATAAAACTCATACATATGTACATTCAATGAAAAACATATGTAAAATGAACTGTTTTTTACATACAATTATCTTGATTATATGTACATCATTAGAATTGAATTACAAATTTTTGAAAAGTTCAAACGATGAAAGATATTGAAGACATGAGCTTTATATTTTAAATTAAAAGATTTTTACACCTCATGACCTCTAAAAAAAAAAAACCATATAATTAAGATCAATTATATGTACATTTTATTGAGAAGATATGTATAATACACTTAAATTATATGTATATCAATACAATTTCAAGAAACAAGTTAATTGAGTAAACTTAAAATTTGTAATTAGTATGTCTGAGTTTTATATTAATCCGTCATTAATATAAAAATAAAAAATGTATTAGTTATTTAATTTAATATAAGACATTTAAGTTATATTTAATGCATAAGATGATGAATATAATAAAATGATAATAAACAAGACCTAAGTCATATTTGGTATATAAGATTATGATAGAATATGATAAGATAATATTATGAATAAGATTAGATTAAATAATATCATTTTATCTTATGTTTGATGTGTATAGAGATTAAAGTAGAATAATTTATTTGTTGATAAAAATTTTCTTCCTTAAAGTATGTATAATTTAAATTATTAATGTAATTTTTACGGGTATAATAAAATATGTAAGTTTAATGTTATTAATTAAAAATAATCTTTTACACTTTAAGAGGATTGAATTATCTTATACCAAGAGAATATAATTTTTTTTATAATGTTATCTCTTTCAATTAGATACAAATCAAATATGATATAAAATTATTATCATAATATTCTATCTATTATTTTACATATCAAACATTATTATAGGTCATGTTTCTATCTTGAAATTTTTTAAAAAATTATTTTCGAAAAAAAAAAAAAAAAACTAACTTAAAAGAGGTTTTGTGATCGAAACACCGGCTGTGCCTATAACTCTAAGAAAGATAGGAGGATGTCAATGCCCATTAGTATTTCATTTTATAATGATAGTGATTGCGGTTAAAATGCAAAAAGCAACTTTCTTTTAAGCCATTTTTGCCGCTTAGAATTTCTTTTTCAGTATATACTAGAAATTGGTACCTTGCTTCGCGTTGGGTAATTTATAAATAAAATATGTATAACAAATAATATTAATTGAATAATATTATAAAATTTATTTAAAACTTGATTCGAATCTGAATTGATTTTTTTTTAATTGTTTTGATTCGAATTAAATTTTATTGGTTTGATTCAATTTATAAGTTTTTACATTTTTTTATATTTTAATATAAATTTTAATATATTTAAATAAATTTAAATAAATAAAATAATTATTTTATTTTATAAAAAATTCAAAAATAAATATAATTTAATTCAATTACGATATTTTTGATTTTTTCATTTCTCGATTCAAAAATTCGATTTGAACCTAAAAAAATAAAATTTGATATCTAAACTTTGAACAAAACCTAATAAAAAATCGATCAAATCCGAATCATTATGATTTTTCATTGATTTTCAGTTTAAAACAAAAAAAAAAAAGACATCCGAGAAGGATATTAGATATATCTTTTGGCTTTGAAAAAAGTACGTGTGGTTTTTTTTTTTAAAAATTAAGTGTAACTTGTAATCAACCTGATTGATAAGAGGGTTTCTAAATTAACCTTGATGGGTATGAATTGAAATATTTGTAAAATCAATTTAAAAAATATATATTTTTATAAATTATCGTTTCTATGCAGCTCTTGAACGCATTGGCTAAGATGAAATATTGTAAATAATTTATTTGATTTCATACTAGACCAATTCATGCGATCACTAATTCTATTTGAATGATGGTAGCAGAAGGTACTTCCTAACTTATACATATATTTTTATATATATTATGAAGTCAAAGTAAGAGAAAGAATTTGATCTTTAAACCTATAAAAAAAGAATAAACGTTAAATCAAGTATGGATTGTTACTAAATAATCAATATCTCATTAATTATATTGCTGAAATTAACCAATAAACACAAGATTGTTTGAAAGTTTGTACAGATATCTTATTAGCTATTAGATGAATCCTGTGGCCATTTGTCCTAAAATGATATTTATAATTCGTAGCAAAATGAGAAAGTCTCTTTTTTTTTTCTAGTCAGATAAAAATCGATATAAATACTAAATATTCTTTAGGGTAAAATATACGGATAATCATTCAATTTTAAGAGACATTTGGCAAAGATCATCCAATTATTAAATTTTATGTTTTAATCACAAGCATTTGTATAATTATTTTTGGTTACGTACCATTTATATAACTATTTTTTATGATATAGACATACCATATAATCATTGATAGACCTATATAAAGGATGAGTTATTCATCTAAATTTTAAAAGTTTGTTTAAAATTTTAAAAGATTTGAACATAATTATTAAGTTAGTTAAATGAATTTAGATTTAAATTTAATATTCGATTAGAAAATGGACAGAACATTGAGTATAACATTTAAGGTTCATATTCTGCTCGTCTCGAATAACTTATATATATTTATTTTATATTTATAATTATATTAAATAAAAATAAATAGATAATTAACTAGTATAAGTGTACACATTAATACTTATGTTTACATTTACCAAACTGATCCAAACAAATTAATATCCATGTCATTTTTTAGGTTTTATTTTGTTGATTATTTATTTTTTATAATTAATATTATTATAAATTTATTTTTTATTTAAAAAATTAAAATTTGAGCGATCTTAGGCAAACTTGGATAATAAATGAGGTCTATATATTTTAGGTCAAACCGAGCTTAGGCAAATCTAAAGGTTATTGGTATCCTGTCAAAGCTCAACTTGAATTTGACCCAACTCGACTTAGGTACAAGTCTAACCATTGGCATCATGAGTGACAATCAGCATTTCATTAAAAACTAATTATGGTTGGTGACCAAACATAACACTTATACAAATATTAGTGATTAAATCATTAAATTTCATAGCTCGATGATCACAATAAAAACTCAATCCAATGTTAGACGACTATCCTGTATTTTACCCTATTCTTTAAAGTGATTTTTGTTAGCCAATTAAGTCAACCTGCAGCTGGATGCAGCTGCTTCAACTCTATAGAAGTGTTTGCTTAATTTACACTCTGAAGTAGGAACATAATTTGACAATTTTTTCTTTATAATTCATATACGTCAATAATTTTGGCGAATTCTAGGGGAGGAGTTAACTCTCCACAATTAATTATTTTTAACTTGATTTTATTTTTTTTTCCACAATGATATGTGCTTACATATTTAATGAATAAATATTCAATTTTGGTTTAGGTTATAAGTACAGCTGTAGGAATTTTATTAAATCAAATTCCTTCATGAGAAATAGAACATGAGTCGTCGTCTTTGTTTTTTTTTTTTTTTCTAAAATAAAATCGTAATTTAAAAAATATAAATTTGTTGAATGTTATTTTTTAACTATGATGACATAAAAATTGAATTAACAATCTTTTGAAGATGATTGAGATAACAAGTGCACTCTCGTATAATTAACAAATTTGTTCAACTAATCATCAGTCATTATTACAAATTAAATATGATAATTGGTTTCAAAAAATAAAAATATGATTAGGTTTAGGCCAATTTCAAAACAAAAATGACAGGTTCCTATTCTATTTGGTAAATATAGTGACAGTTACAATTTAGATATATTAAATTTTAATTTTGAAATAAAAGAAAAGAAAATATTTATATGAAAAAAGTGTGTAGGGTTATACTTATTTCAGATTACACAGTCCAAAATATTAAAATGGGGAGACGTCTTGATCTATCTCGTAACAATATACTGGAAAAATTTGCTTTAACTGATAAAATAAAAATGGACTGCGATGAATCGTCGAGAGCTGAATATTGCAAACTATGGTTTAATTTGTGGTTTGTAGGTTTAATTTTGTAATGCCATATAATTTGTTAGGGCATGTAGTGGCCGATCTTGTGAGAACCAAAATTAAAATTTAAAAGTGCCATGGAATTTAAAATCACATAAATTTCTAGAGAATGGGTACGATTTTCTCTCTGACTGCTTCAAGGTTCACACACAAAGGTGTAGCAGGAGCAAGTGGGGTGTCACATCCTCAACAAATAATATAACGTTGAGAGCATGTGGAGGTAAATTATTGGAGGTTTCGCGTATAGACCATTTTAAAATTCTTTCGGATATTGGAGAGCTTACTATATAAACCGCAAGGCGACCATTGTAGTTCACAAAATAGGAATAGAAATAGTCATTGACTAGCGTTGAAGTGCAAAGTAGTGGGAGTTTTGGTGCCATCTTCTGCCCAAAATGGCCAAGGTTTGGCCATACCTAGCCTATGCCTTGGCATTGTGCTTGATAATCAACAATGTAGCTGCCGACTATGAGCCTTCCTATGTACCACCTCCATACGTATACAAGTCACCTCCACCACCTCGTACGTGTACAAGTCACCTCCACCTCCTCCATATGTTTATAAGCCACCACTACCTCCTCCTTACATATACAAGTCACCTCCACCTCCATATATTTATAAATCACCACCACCTCCTCCATATGTGTACAAGTCACCTCCACCTCCTCCATATGTGTACAAATCACCTCCACCTTCTCCATACATTTATAAATCACCACCACCACCTCCGTATGTATACAAGTCACCACCACCCCCTCCATATATGTACAAGTCACCACCACCTCCTCCATATGTCTACAAGTCACCTCCACCTCCTCCATATGTTTATAAGCCACCACTACCTCCTCCTTACATATACATGTCACCTCCACCTCCATATATTTATAAATCACCACCACCTCCTCCATATGTGTACAAGTCACCTCCACCTCCTCCATATGTGTACAAATCACCTCCACCTTCTCCATACATTTATAAATCACCACCACCACCTCCGTATGTATACAAGTCACCACCACCCCCTCCATATATGTACAAGTCACCACCACCCCCTCCATATATGTACAAGTCACCACCACCCCCTCCATATATGTACAAGTCACCACCACCTCCTCCATATGTCTACAAGTCACCTCCACCTCCTCCATATGTTTATAAGTCACCACCACCTCCTCCATACATATACAAGTCTCCTCCACCTCCGCCATATGTTTACAAGTCACCACCACCTCCCCCATATTACAAGTAACCTCCACTCTATCTCCTCGACTAAAGGCCCCCTTATATCCACAAGTTTCCACCACCACCACCACCATTACCATCACATCTTTCTCCTTAAACTACTCCACCATTTTCTTCTCCACCTCCTCCCTCTCCTTTGGACAATAAATCACCACCTCCTCCTTACTATGTGTATTACTATTTCTACTTGGTTAAAGGAAGCCTAATTATTTAATAATTCAGAAGCAGTTCTTTATGAAGTTTCACTATCATTTCCTTTACCTAAGATTGATGTATGTGGTTATTGTTGAAGTCATAAGAGAAAGCATATTGCTACAGGAAGTCATCCGTTGGTTTCTCGCATGCCCTATGATTACTCCACCTGAGGGTAGAGGATTTGCTTATGTTCCTCTAAGAATATATATTTAATTTTTATGATTTTATATCGTCACGTGTTCTTGCATCAATTATGGTATGTTGTGTGCTTATATACCAGATAAAAAAATGTAATTTGAAGTCTCAATTCCAATTCCAAATTCTATCCATCTCTATATTTCTGATCTCTTGCTCGGGCAATCGCTATGATTTAATACAAACATTCAAATTGCCAAAACAACTTGGTTTATCGAATCAAAGAAACTAGTTAAATAAAAAAATGAGATGCTAAAGCTTTGGTGCATTAATTCTAGATGCTTTTCTGAATAATGACAGATAAACAAATATGTTTTGTGGCAAAGCGTAAGCCAACAAATATCTTGATCGGTAGAAACATGAGTCAGTTTATATATATATATGTATATATATACACACACATATATATATATTATATATATGTGCTTGGAAGCAGTTAATGAATAAAAATAAAAAAATTAATTAAATTACTTGCCGAGACTACTATGATATAATAAGAGAAGAAAATAACAAACAGCTCACAGGAAGCAACAGCAACTTAAAGTTTCACCTCGTCATTACTCTCTTCTTGCAAAACCAACTTAGTGTGTGCAGCATCAATACTTATATGCCAATGATTATTATTATTTTTTTATCTAATATAAGATTAAAGCATTTTATCTACTCCTTTAGAGCGCTTGGTGGAACACAATCAACAGCAGCCAACAGCAACCACCACGACCAAGTCAGTAAGCAGCAGCAGGTTAAGTCAAAGCTTGGCTTATGTTGTAAATTTAAGTTAGTTTAAAATGTAGATAACTATAGTTTAAATTCAAAAATATTAAATGAGATAAGCTAACTTCATATCTCTTGTACTTTGTACATATTCGTACATTGTGATTAATGAAAAACAAGTTCAAACACAAAAACTTCATTTCTGATAGAAAAAATTCATCTTCATATCTAACCCGTTATTGTTTGTTGGTTCATCAATAACATTTAAGGCCAATAACCAAACAAGACGATAGTTTGTTGACCAAATAATTTTTCAAAACAAACTTCTCCAGTTAAATTTATTTAAATCTAAGTTTAATAGAAGGTTAGCGAGTTCTAATATGTGGGTTAATCAATGGAGTTGCACTTAAAACTGCCCCAGTTTACTACATCCAATAATTTTAAAAGCATATTGCTCCAACTAATATATATTTTATTATTTTTCCCTCTGGCATCGCAGGTTAGGACATGTTTCTTGTAGTTAGTGGCAAGTTAGGTATGTTAAGTCATAAATATCCAATAATTGTATCAGCTGCAACTACCAAACAGTCTGTTTTACCTTTCAATAAAAGTGAGTCAAGTTTTTTTTTTCTTTTGATCTTGTTCATTCTGATGTGTGGTGCCCATCTCGTTTACCTACTATGAGGGGTTCTTGTTATTATGTTATTTTTATTGATGATTATTTGAGGTACACTTGGATTTATTTGTTTCGGTATTATTCAAATTTGTTTAAAATTTATCAAGATTTTTATGCTATGATCAAAACACAGTTTTCTAAAACAATTAAATGTTTTTGTGCTAATTCTACTAGGGAATATCAATCAAGTAATTTAAAAGAGTTTGTTGCTTCTTAAGGTACTATTCTTGATCATCTTATACTAATAACACCACAGCAAAATGGTGTTGTTGAAGAAAAACATCATCATATCATGGAACCACTAGTCTTGTTGTTATCTTCATTGGTTTCTAAGAAATTTTGGGGGGAAGCTGCACTTACTTCAGTTAATGTTATTAATCATATTCCTTTTTCTGTCATTGGTGAAATTTCTCCTATTGAACATTTGTATAACAATACTCAATTATTTTGAGCTTTGTGTTTTTTTGTTTTACATGGTTTGTTTCACTTTCCAAAGTTCAATGTAATAAATAATCTTGAAAAACTACAATTTGTGTATTTTTAGGTTATGGTATTGGACAAAAATGATATCATTGCTATGGTCTTATTGCAAAAAACTTTCGTGTTTCTCAGCATGTTACTTTTTGGGAAATTATTCAATGTATTCATTGCCTCATTTTCAAAAATCTACCATGATCTTCATGAGTCTTGTCTTTTCTTTTTTTTTTGATAATTTTTTGTTGATTTAAATTACTTTAATCAATCTTCTCATATGTCTCAAAGTTCTCCAACTCTTCAGCAGATTCATCCAAATGAAGCTTGTTCCCATCACTGACTCTATCATAAGTAATACTTCACCACCATTGTCTAATTCATTAGAGCTGTCCTGTCCCAAACTTAGATGTTCAACATGTGAGCGAATTCCTTTTAAACGTTATCATGATTTTCATTGTTTTTTATCTACTATTTTTTTTTGTTTATGAACCTAATCTTATCATGAAACAAGTTCTAATCCTTTTGGCAAGCAGTTATGAAAGAAAAATTAGATGCCTTAGAGAAACTCATACTTGGGATCTTGATGATTTACCTCTTGTAAAATCTATAATAGATTGTAAGTGGGTGTACAAGGTAAAGACTAAATCAAATGGGTCTATTAAGAGATATAAAGCCAAGTTGGTTGTAAAAAGATTTACATAGGAGTATGGCATTGACTATGAAGAAACCTTTGCTCTTGTAGCTCGAATGACTTCTGTTAGAACTCTTATAGCTATTGTTTCTATTTGAGGATGGGCTTGATCACAAATGGAATTAAAAAATGCTTTCTTGAATGGAGATCTTCGTGAAAACGTTTATATGAAGCCTTCTCCTAGATTATCTTGCCAAACTAATCAAGTGTGCAAGCTTTGACGAGCTTTATATCATTTTAAACAAGCACTGCATGCTTGGTTTGAGAAATTCAGCACTATTATGCTTGACTTTAGATTTGTGCAGAGTCCATATGATTCAACATTGTTTATTCGTTGATCTGAAAAACGTATTGTATTTTTGCTTATGTTGATGATATGGTGATAACTAGAGATGATAACCTTGATATTTAGAATATAAAAAATTATCTTAGCAAAACCTTTGAGATGAAGGACCTCTCATCTTGGTATTTAGAATATAAAAAATCATTTTAGCAAAATGTTTGAGATGAAGGATCTTGGTCCATTACGATACTTTTTAGGAATTGAAGTTGATTGTTCCTTTTATGGATATGTCTTGTCTCAGGTGAAATATGCTTTTGATCTTATTTCTAAAGCTGCTTATCTGATAATAAAATTTTTGACACATCTTTTGAAACTAATGTCAAAATAAAAGCTATTGATGGAGAACTTCTCAATGATGCTATTTTGCATAGACAGTTGTTTGGTAGTCTTATATATTTGACAATTACAAGATCTGAATATTAGTCATGCAATTCAAGTTGTAAGCCAATTTATGGTAGCACCTCGGACAATTTACTTTGCTGCAGTTCTTAGGATATTGAGATATTTTGCGAGGAATGCTACATAAAGGTTGCTATTCTCATCAACTTTTAAACTTGAACTTCATGCTTTTTTTTTTTATTCTGATTGGGTTGGTGATGTTAATGATAGACATTCTATAACTGGTTATTGTGTTTTTTTAGGTGGTTCTTTGATATCTTGGAAAAGCAAAATGTAGATAGTTGTGGCACATTCAAGTGTTGAAGTATGGCATAGAACTTTATCAGACACTATAGCAAAAATTATGCTGTTGTATTGGTTACTTATGGATTTAGGTGTTGACACACCTACACTTATTCCATTCTTTTGTGATAGTAAGAGTTCAATTCAGATTGCTCACAATGATATTTTTCATGAACAGATGAAACATATTGAAATAGATTATCATTTTATCAAACAGAAGATATGTAAAGGCACCATAATGCTATAGAATATTTCTTTTGAATCACAAGTGGCAGATCTTTTACAAAGTCTCTTTTAAGTTCACATTTTTGTTATTTAGTTTCCAAACTTCAAATGTTTCATTCGAACCATTTTCAGTTTGAGGGGGTTGTTGAAATGTATTATGTTTAATTGACTTATAAGATTGCGCTTTATTTTTGGATATATCTCATGAGCTTTAAATCCATTTATACATTTGTATATATGTATTTTACAATCATAGAAATAATATTGATTTTTCACTCTTCAAGTCATCACTTTGAACTATAATAAATAATAAAATATTTAATATTGTACATGAACTATAAATATGTTAACTAATATGGTACTTAAAAAGTTATTTATTCGACACATATTATCATTTAAAACTAACCACATTAGGGTGAGTAACACATTAGTTATAAATTCATAATTTAAGTACTAAATTAAAAATTTTAAAAATTCAAATACCATATTAAATATTTTACTATAATTTAAGAACCATTCATGACATTAATTTTTTTCCCTTGTATTTTCAAATTGGACACAATAATGAGTTTTGGTGCAATATATATTATTTTGGTGTAAAAAGAATATGATTGGTATTACATTGGTTAAAATATTAAAATAAGTCAGTAGTATTTAATTAAATTAATATGCGAATCCTTTCAAAAAATATAAAAGAAAAAAAAAACTAATGGTGATGAATTTGAAGGTCAACTACACAAACATAAGTTTTTTTTTCTTATTTAATTATTACCTGTTGAGGTGTAAATTAACCTTGACAATTTCTTCTTTAATATATTTTTCCATTCTTAAATTTACTTTTGTTTTTGTTAAGCCAAAATCATTTTATTAAAGAAGTAGATAGTAGCATGAAAGATGCTGTACAAAAATCTGAACAAAATTAGCTAAACTTGAAAAAAAGAATCTGATAATGAAAAAGAAAATCACATTTAACAACCAGGAACTAGACGCGTAATCCGTTGAAGCTCCATATTTTATCAAAAATTGATAAACAAAATTCAAAGATACCAAGCCCACTACAATATTGCTTCATTAGTATAGAACAACCATCAATCATCAAAAGAAGGCCAAATAACATCTCAAAGCCATGAAAAACTCTTTGCAAACGTTAATGAAAGAAAGGATTAGCTTATTTCAATATACAATTTTTTTTCTTCAATCGTAACACATTTACTTGCATATGTATTGCCATAATGTGTATGCCTTGGAACTAATTCATTAAATACAAAATATGGGGTCGTCACTAATATTTTTTAACTAGTTATAATTGGTCACTTATATGAATTTATCTTTTCTAAAGTTATTCTAAACTTAACTAAAGATATCTAAAAAAATAGATTATGATCTTTTTAACAAAACTGGATTCAAGAGTTTAGTTACATATAGAGAAGGTTATAATACCCTTACAATGCCTATAAATTGATACCAATTAATCTCTATCATAACAGTTTTGAGACTGTCAGACATAAAAAATTTTAAAATTGAGAAAAATGGAGAAGTCGTCACCAATCTTTTTTAGAGTGTGATTGATCATCCGAAAGATTATCTTTTAATAAAACTATAGATAGGTTTAAAGTTTATAAAAAAGATAAATTTTGATATACGAAAATAGATTTTGAGTTCAGAAGTCGATTACACGTGGGAAAATATTAAAACCCCCACAACGCCTATAAATTGGTATCATTTAATCATGCACTATTTCGGTGTTGGATGAAATAGTTTTAATTTAAAATTTAATAATAATCCCTTTTTTATTATTTTAATAGAAAAAAAAATTAATTTTATCAAAATTCTATATTTAGGAATATCGAGGAAATTTTTAAATTAAAGAATTATTTTAAAATTCTCTAACGTCAAGGTAGAACTTTTAAAGATAACGCTTTTAACTGATATTTACCATGATATCCCTCGAAAATGAAAACAACATTTTTTAAGAAAGATAATTGTCGATAACTCTCCAACATCTAAGCAGAGTATAAAGAATTATTTCCCTCGGGATGTTATTTTTGTTTCGTTTCACAGTTTTAAATTAAACACATTTTTTATACATGCCAACGATGGTATTATTAGACAACAAATGATAGGTAAAAGCATAAACATGCGAGTTGAGTACAATCAATAATAAATAGATACATTAATAGATGTTGTACACAATGATGATGTCATAACAATTTTTCGTTCGGGGGACTCGATTGCTAGACTTGGTAAAAATTTTTGAAGTCGCCATCAATGTTTTTATAAGGTGTGATTGGCCAGCCAAAATATCATCTTTTAGTAAAAAAAAAATTAAAATTAATTAAAACTTACTAAAAGAAGTTTAGGTCTGCAAAATCAGAACTAAGTTTGGGAGTACGGTTACAAGTGAGGAAGGTATTAGTACCTTCACGTCGCCCATTCGAATAACGATACCATTTAAACATGCGTAATCCTATAATTTTGATAACGTGGTCTTTTTTTAATTTAAGTTTAATTTCCTAAAATTTATTTTAAAACATTTTTCTCTATTTCGAAATTAACTTTATTTTTATTTTTTCGTATTCTATAAACTCTCCAACGCTTTGGTGGAATTTACAAAAAATCACTATTTAGTAAATATTCGGAGAAAATTGACTATTCACAAAATTCTCGAAATTTTATCATAAGATATTTTGTTTATTTGTTTTAAAAAGGACTTTAGGAACATCACGACTTTTTGTTGAGTTCCTAAAATTTATTAAACAAATTTTAAGATTATCCCGACTCTTTGGTGAAATCTTAAAAAATCTAAACAAGTTTTAAGATTATCTCAATTTTGGCAAGACACTAAATAAAATCATTTTTTTATAGTTAAAGGAATTAATTAATTAATTTTATAGTGATTACTTTTAAAATTTTTATTATTTATTATTTAATTATTTTTTTTTATAAAAAAAAATTTAGATTATCTTGATTCACCGATGAAATCTAAATGTTAACCTCTTGTTTGAAGAAAATCAAACTCTTTCAATTATATATATATATATAAATTAAAAAAAAAAAACAAGATATAAATTATTATTAATTTCATTCTTTATTATTTTTTATTATTGTTTTACATTGTTTAAATCAATCTTTGTTTTAGTAAAAATAATTTTGGATTATCTCAACTCTATGGTGAAATCTGAAAAATTATTTTTACTTGCAATAATTAAAGAAAATTAAACTCTTTTAGCTTTCTCTAAAAATTGCATTTAAAAGATTCATTTAAACAATTTATTTTATTTATTATTTTTTATAATTTTTTATTTTTTAACAAAAATTATTTTTTTTAAATTATCCCAACACTTTGGAGAAATTTAAATAATATTTTTGCTTGTAATAGAATTTTTTTCCTATAAAAAGTTATTATTATTAATTTTTTATTTATATTTTTTTAGGTCTTTATTTTATTTCAGTTTCATTTTTTATTCTATTTATTTATTTGCTTTTTTAATTATTACCAGTAATAATATAAAATAATAATAATAATAATAACATCATTAAAAATAACATAAAAAATCAAAATAAAAAATAAAAAGAAAAGAAAAAGAAAAACCTACGAAACAGGTCAGGTCGACGTGCAGATCTTGTTGAGGTCGGGTCCGGTCCTAACATCCAAAACAACGTCGTTTTGAAGGGCCTATAAAAGGCCTGTGTCTGGTTTTTTTTTCTTTATTTTCTCCTTTCTCTTTTCTCTCTCAACCTAGAGCTTCTCTCTCTAAAAAATCCAGCCCCTCGCTGACTGCCGTGATAACCCAATTTTCGACCAATCGCTGCCATGCACCGGTGGTCAAAAACTTCAATGATGTCAGAAAATTCAAAGATTTCTATATTTCAGTGGCCGAAAAATTCAACGGTCACTGAAAAATTCAAACTTTTCCAGATTTCGATGCCAAAAAATTCAACCATCATCAAAAAATTCAAACTTTTCTAGTTTCGGGTGACTCAAAAATTTTTTTAAAAATTCCCCCAATGATCCGTTTTGTTTTCTAAACACTTTTTCATCCTAGGTTTTTCAAAAAAAATCTACAACTTTCATTTTTTAAGAATTTCATTCTTAAAAAAAAAAAAATTTTTTTTGTTTGTTTGCTTTTTTTTTTTTATTGTGTGTTTGCCTTTTTTGTTCTCTCTGTCCTTCTATTTTTGCAGAACTTAGCTTTATTTATAGAGCTCTTGGGATTCAAGATCTTAGATCTTTTGGGATCTTTTTTTATGGAAAATTTGTCTATTCGATGACCAATAGTCACCGGATTTTTGGTTGCCAAGTTAGGCAGTGTTAGAATGAAAATGTAACTCTGGTAGCTTGATTTCAGCTGCTAGAGTTAAAACCAAAAGATTTGTTTTTTGACTTTTTTTTAAGTAATTATTTAATAATAATATTAATATTAATATTAATAAAAAAAATAATAGTCAAAATTGGTGTCTACAATTGTTCCTCTTTACTTATTTTTTAGAATCAAGAAGAAACCAAAGATGAAAGGGCACCAATTTTGTTTAAGTAAACACATACAAAAAATGAAACATTGAACATAATTTTTTTTTTTGAAAGAAAATTTGGAAGGCTCTTCTTAACAAAGTCTATGAAATTTTAAATTAAAAAAGCTCATCTCACTAGAGGCAACAAACTTTAAATGATAAAAGCTCCTTTAACCAAAGGCAACAAACTTTAAATTCCAAAGGCTCTTCTCACTAGAGAAAACAAATTTTAAATTCAAAAAGCTCATTTAACTAAAGGCAACAAACTTTAAATTAAAGAAGCTCCTTTAACTAAAGCCAACAAACTTTATATGATAAAAGGCTCATCTCATCAGAGGCAACAAACTTGAAATTATAAAAGCTCCTTTAACGAATGGCAACAAACTTTAAATGTTAGAAGGCTCCTCTCGCTAGAGGTAACAAACTTTAAATGGTAAAGGCTCCTCTCGTTAGAGGCAACAAACTTTAAATTAAAGAAGCTCTTTTAACTAAAGGCAACAAACTTTAAATGTTAAAGGCTCATCTCACCAGAGGCAACAAACTTTAAATGATAAAAGGCTCATCTCACCAGATGCAGTAAACTTTAAATGATAAAAGCTCCTTTAACTAAAGGCAACAAACTTTAAATTTCAAAGGCTCCTCTTACCAGAGGCAACAAACTTTAAATTAAAGATCTGAGAGGACTTATAGATTATGCCATTTGGTTTTACAAACCATGCCTAATTTTGATAGAATCTTCTGACCAAAGGCTCTTGAAATTAAAAAAACTCCTCTAACCAGAGGCAACGAACTTTAAATATTAAAAAATCTGAGAGGCAATGGTATTCGAAAGATTTTTCTAAACAGAGGGTTCACACCTTTCCTACTTTTGACTTTTCTTTTATTGGTCTTGAATTGTCCTAAACCCATACATCTGTCGTGTCACATGAATGTGTGAATGAAATTTTCATATTTTTTGCAATGCCATGCAATAAATGATAATCATGATGCAAATGCACTTATTATGCAAATGAAAAGACTATATTCTTTCTCTCTTTTTCGTTGTCATTTTCGTTTAATCCTCAAAATTTTTCAAAGTTTGTTTTATTTCTTCTTCTCTTGAATCCTATGCATTTCAGCAGTTGATTAAATTTAGATAAAAGAGATTTCTCTTCATATCCCATATTCCATGTCGACCACTTTATGACTCATAGGCCACTATTCTCATTGACCTTCGTTCCTTACTATTTTGCTTATCATTTTAAATCTCCTTCAAAATAATGTGTGTGTCTTTTATGGTCATTGTTATTCCTTTGTCATCTTTTGAATTTCAAAAAATTATAACACATTGCACATTTCTCTTTTTTTTAATGAGAGGGACAAAAGGAAGGATAAACAAAGAGGTATTTTATTTCAGTAAAAGGGAGAAGTATTTCATGCATTATCAAAAAAGGATATAACAAGGACAATAAGTAATCACATAACAAATATTCAGATCATCATAAACTAATTCATCATGGATTCTTTTTATGAAAATTCTTGATTGGTGCCTTCAACTTTTTGAAAATGCAATAAACCAAACTAGCCCAAAAGTAATGAGATCTTCTAGCATATATTGAGAATTGAGCCACTCCATTCATTATCCTTTTTTTTTTTTTTATCTAAGTTGTCCTTTTAGGTTTTCAACTCAAATATCTTTTCAACTCATTTTACTTTTTTTTTTTATTTTTTTAAGTATAATACTTTTTTACTGCATCGGCATTGACTGAATTTGATAGATCATTTTCATCATTTCTTGCCAAGATCAGTGTCCCACCAGAAAAGGCTTTTAAAGCCAATATAAAAGCCAAAAAATATTTTTTCTTCACTTTTCTTCTTTTGATTTCTCTCTCTAGAAGAATTTTCTTTGCCTTATTTCTAAGAAACTGTTGAATGCTAATAGAAAACTCTAATCGCAACCCATATCACGGTGACTATTTCCAAAAAACAGTAACAAAAACTTCAAGCTTTGCTGAAAATTTCAATAAAAAAATTAATTTTGCTGAAAAATTGATCGAAAATTTCAAGCTTTGTTAGAAATATTAACCAAAAACTTTAAATTTTCCAAAAAAAAATTCGAGTTTTATAAAAAAACCCTGGAAAAAAATTTTCAAAAAAAATTCTTAAACTCAAAATGTGATGCCTCTTTTGTTTTCCTAAATCTAAAACCATTTAAACCACAATTTATCCCTAAATCAAACTAACAAATTTCCCAAAAATCAATAAAAACAATACTGCCTAAATTTTTTTAACTCATGATTTTTTCTTGCTTTCTTACTAACTTTTTTTGCTTTTTTTTAAAAAAAATTTTTCTGCCTATTTATTGATTGCCTTTAATTCATCCTAATAGGGTCTTTTTATAATCCTTTAATCCCAATCACAATAAGAAAAAAGGGTTTTCTTAGTTTGAATTTCCTAATCGACTTTAACTTTGGATTTTTAATCCAAATCCACCTAAAACCAATTTCTTTTTTTCAATCAGAACACTAGGCTTCAAGTCAAATCAAGCTCTTTCTTTCTTTCTTTTTTAATTTAACAAAAAACTAAGCCAAATCCTATAAAATTAACCCTAAACAAAATAGGGTGTCTACATATATGAGTTCCATCTGCCTACTCACATGTAGTTAATTAATGTTTGCATTGAAAATGTCACATACGTATAAATGAAAATAAGACTATTCTAAAATAAATAAATAAAATGTCTAGGGACCTCTTAGAACTTAAAATCCAAAATGAAGATATCAAATTCTAATACTAAAATAAAATTATGTAATGGTTGTAATGATTTGGGATGGCAAATCAACTTGAAACTATCGATTCCAATCTGATTTGATTATGTAGGATCATTTTCTTTAAACGGGTTATGGGTTAGGTCGGGTCGATTTTATTTTTTTGAGCATTAGAGTCGGATCAAAGGCAAATTTATATGAAATCTACCCCTACCTAAACTGAGATATTTATTAAAATATCTTTATATATATAATTTTTTTAGGGGTTCCTATTTATTCTTGCAAATCCTACCTCTAAGTCTAACCTTGACCTTCATTTGTCTTAAGTCTCAGTTCTACAATTTTTTTCCCAACCATCCACCCAACCCATGAGCTTCTTTCAATTTTATTTATCTATTCGCTCCTAACAAGTTTATCATCCATTTGTTCCCTCTCTCTATTTCAATCTCTGAGATTTATAAAAAATCTGAAAATGAATAGCTTTATTGGCCTAGTAGGTTACTTCCATCCACCAGTAGCTTTCATCCTAATAGCTTCATTTAAAGGAAGGGGTCACCAGTCACCATTCATTGTTAGTCCTTTTTTCTTTTTTTCTCATAGATTTTTTTTCTTTTTTTAATGTTCTTTGTTAAGCATTTAAAGTGCGTTTAAATGTTTCAATGAATTGTAATATTTTATTTCTCATAAAATTTAGGTGTCGATTGTTTAAGGCATTTTTAACAAAGAATTAAAATCATTTAATGAAATGGCCTAATCATCAATAAAATAATCACTTGTGATTTTATTTTTATTTCATTATTTTATTTATTATTATTTTTTACTTTTGTTTATTCTTGTTCATTATTCAAAAATTTGCTTTTATTATTTCTTTTTAGTTTTTTAAAAAGTATATAGGAAACATGATAGTTTATCTTTTTCCTAAGTTTATTTTTATAATTATTTTAAATAAATTTCAATTAAAAAATATTTTATTTTTCACACATTTTTCCTAAATATTTTCATCCATTTATTTTATTTTCTATATTAAAAGTCACTCAAAAATAAAATGAAAAATCATAAAAAAGCAATAACAAAAATAATAAAATATACAAAAAAGAAGCTTAGGTAAAAATAAAGAAGAAAGAAACACCCAAAATGCCTTTGGTCAATGCAATCAATGATAACTAAGCTTAAATGGCAGCTTAACTAATTGGCTTAAAGAAGGAATCGGCTCAAATGGCTTAGCTTGGCTTAGCCAGGTTGGTCAGACTAATCAAAGGTATAGGAAATGGGTTGGGTCCATGGATTTTGGGTGGGGTTGTAGGTCAGCATGTAAATCTTTTAAAGTAGAAACGATTTCATTTGGCTAGGCTTTAAATAGCCCAAATAAAGTTTTTTCATTTTTCTCTTTTTTTCTCTCTTTTTTTAGATTTCTTCTCTCATTCTCTCTAAAAAAAAACTTAGAAACTGACGATTTAAGTTGGAATTTGGTGATGTTTTATTGTGCCATTCGTCAGTCTCTATAGTCAACTGTTGTTTGTCAATCGTTGAAAAAATTCTGAAAATTTTTCCTTTGTTACCCTTATCACTAATCTGAGCCTAGTTTTATGAAAAATGACCCTAAATATCCACTTTATTTTTTCTTATGCTTGAAAAACTTTATTTATAGAGTCAACTAGGATTCAAATCCTATATTTTCTAGGATTAAGGGAGAAATCTTAAGCTATGATCGATGATGTTAGGTGTGATTGGTCACTTAAAAATTTATCTTTTCGATAAAACCTTAAAACTAGTTTAAAGTTTATTAAAAAAAAAATCTTGATCTTTGAAATTAGAGATGGATTCGGGAATACATGTAGGAAAAGATTCATACCCTAACAACACTCATTTTAAAAGGTGTATCAATTAATCTTTTGTTATCCTTTAATTTTGATAAAAAGTCTTAGGTTCAACATTTAAAAATGATTTTCTTGATTTATTACAACCAAAACATCTTTTTATTTTTTTTTCATTTGCTTGAAAGATAAATAAGAATCTTGTGTATTGAAAAATTTTTAAAAATATTCCAATACTCTTGTAATATTAAAAGAAACTTTCTCATTTAGAGATTTTTTAAGAACCGTTATTCAGACTTCTCAAGAATTCTATCTTCGGTGGTTCATATTTATCTTCAAAAATTAATATTTTAAACTATATAATAGCATAATGATCATAATTTAATCCAAATAATATTTTCTTTTTACAAAACTTTATTTCTTATTAAATAAAAGATAAACAAAAATCTTTATTGAAAATTAGTTAAATGCCTTACTACTTTTGCAATGTTTTTAGAAAAAAATTTTTACCTAAAGATTCCTAAAGAATACTACTAAAACTTCATTAGTATCTCATCCTCAGAAATTCGTGTCATTTTCAAGTTTATTGTATGTAATGCAGATGAAGTATGATATGTGTACAAAAATTTTTAGTCATTTTATTTATTTTTCCTTATATTATATTTTTTATTACTTATTTTATTTTACTCGTTTAATTGATTCAGTATCATTATTATTAATTAAATTTTTTTAAGGGACCAAAGTAAGGAAAATTTTTTTATCAAAAATTTTTCTAGATACTCAAATACTTTGACGATATTTTAGAAGAATTTTCTCGTCTAGAAATTTCATAAGAATTTTTACTTGGACTTCTTTAAAATCCCATCCTTGGAAACTTTTTTGCCTCTCATTTTCATTGTAAATTATTATTATTAAAAACCTATTTCATATTTTATTTTTATTATTATGATTATTATTAGTAGTAGTAGTAGTAGTAGTAGTAGTAGTAGTAGTAGTAGTAGTAGTAGTAGTAGTAGTAGTAGTAGTAGTAGTAGTAGTAGTAGTAGTAGTAGTACTACTACTACTACTACTACTACTACTACTACTATTATTATTTTTTTAAAATCTTTTCCAGACATTCCATCACTTTGGTGGTGTCTTAGAAAAATATTGCCATCTAAAAATTTTAAGGATTCACTACTTGGACATCTTTAATATTTCATCTTCAGAGATTTTCACTTTTTGCTCTTTTTCTTTATTTATTATTACAAAAAAAAATCATGTATTGTTATTATTCAAAAAAAAAAAGATTCATTTTTTAAAATTTATTAGTTTATCATTTATTGCTTGATTTTTATTTATATTTTTCTCTCTTCTTTTTTTGTGAAAACTTTTTTATTGAATAATTTTTTTCTAAGCAATCCATTATTTTGGCAGTGTTTTAGAAAAATATTTTCACCTAAAAATTTTAAGGACTCGATACTTGGACATCATTAATATCTTATCATCAGTTATTTTTATTTTTTTATTATTTTTTATGTTTTATGTTTTATTTTTTTTGTTATACATATATTTCTTAATTTACTAAGCTTAAAACACCAATTTTTTTATTTCTAAAAATATAAACTTATTCTAATTATTTAAAAACAGAAATATGCATTAATATATAAAATAAATAATTTCAAATTTAAGAAAAATAAAAAAAATAAAAAATTACCCAAAAATCAATTGATCAATGTTGATCAACGGTCTAGAATAGTTCAGGTAGGTTCAACTATTCGTTTCTATTCATGTGATTTTTTGCAATTTAGAACGGTTTTGGCCAGTTCAGATGGTTTGTTCTAGTTCAATTCTAGTTCAGGTTCAGTTTAGTTGAACCAGTAGAAGATTAGAGCTGAAGCAAATCTCTAGGTTAAGTGCACGGATCCAAAGTTAGGTCACGGGTCATGTATAGTGCTTTATTCTGTAATGATGCTATTTTTTTCATTTTTTATACTATAAAACTCTTTTTTTTTTTCATTTCACAACCTGTTTATAAAATTTTTTTTTCTCTTTAACAAACCAAGAATGGCTGGCCAACTTCTAACCCAAAACCCACTAAAACCCAAAATTTGGTAGGTGACCATCATCTGCACTGCTTTATGTCATTGTTCACCACTAGTCAATGTCATCGAAAAATTCTCAAATTTTGCCTACACGACCCTCGTGATCTTTTTTTTGCTATTTTCACCTTGGTTCCACCAAAAAAGCCACCAAAATTTCTAAATCTAACCTTAAAGTTTCGGCCAAACATGTATCTTTTTTTTTTTTTTTAACTTTCTGACTTTTTTTTTTCTTTTCTTTTGGTGTTGTGGCTCTCCATCCTAAAAAATATGATTTTTTTATTTTAGGATGTATTTTTAATGATTTTTTTTTTACAAACTAAAGTAGGTGTTCTTTAAGTTTTTTTTTTGTTTGCTTTTTTTTTTTTTTTTTGTGAAGCTTAGGATGGTTTGATGGACTTGTAGCTTTGTTCTGATAGAGTTAGGGGTGGTTTAGATGGGTTTGCTATAGGACGACCAGTGATGGTGGCTTGATGGTAAAGAAGGTTTTTAGGCAGGCCAGTCGAGTGGCTTAGTGGTAGTATGGGCTGGTGATGGTAAAATTTTTGTTGAATCGATTATAATGGGTTATGGTAGAGGTTTTTGATGAGTGGTCTCAATCGGTATTGCAACTTGGGTGCTGGTGAGAGTATGCTTGGGGTTGGTCTTGGTTGTAGGCAAGGACTAATTTCAATTTCTTGTTTTTCCTTTCCCTTGGGTTAGTCTCCCCCCATTGAACATGAATGCATCTGAAATTTTATTGAAAAGCCCAAACCTTCTATTTCCCACACCTCTATCTAAGAATTAAATCCCTTCGAAAAGGGTTATTGACAATTTTGAAATTTTCTTTTAGCATTGGTTGCATTTGGGGCTTTACAATGCTACATTTCGAGGAACAACAAGGTGAAAGTTTTGAAAAGGGGGGAAGTTGACTTTTTTAGGCATTATTCTTTTATCAATTGGTGTTGTTGGTAAACAAGGTAAAAGTAGATAGACAAATTCTGAGAGCTAAAATTGGTGAGGCAAATTAAGGAAAGTGAAACCATGGTCTGGGGAAGGGAAAAGTGAGGGAAGGTTGTTTTTTTTTTTTTAATTATTGTATTTATTTGTGCTAATTTTTCTTATCCTATCTTACTTTTGTCCTTAATTAATCAAAACCAAATTTGGGCTTCAATATTGAATTTGGGCTTTAACAATTAGACCAATAATGAAATTAGATCAAACTTGAGCTCACGTGAAATATTCTAAAACTATAATGAACCTAGTCTAAATATTTGAATCCATCCAATTTGGCGTGCTCGAATCAACTACAAAATCAATCACGATCGGATTATTTTGGACAAAATAGGTATCTACAAAGCCCTAATAAATTAAAATCAGTTTTAAATATAGTTTGGTTCATTCGGTGAATTAATAAACTTAAAAAATTTATGAGGACAATAATTAATTGTAATGTTCAAACTATCCTAAACCAAATAGATTCGAGTGAAATATAAATCACTTAACCAATCAATTTGGATAAGATTTAGTGTCTACAATAATAATGAAAAATGTTTTACATTCTATTATAAAACTATTACACATAAAATAATAAACTAAAAAAAAATTATTTCTTTAGCTTAGGCCATTGAGCTTTTTTCTTTGAGAACCTTCAGTTCTTCACAATCTGCAGCTGCATCTGCCATTTCATGTAGAGTTCTATAGAATAGTCTATTTGAAGGTTGTGAATATGATTTCACATAAGCCTAGTGTTTTTTTCCCCCTTTTACTAATAGAACTTGAAATCTCATCCTCGATAAAAAAGATACATTTTCTTTCCCTTTTCCGATTGCAACAACTTGGTTGAATGTAATTTGATACTTCCTTTGGCAATCCGGGAAAACTTTTTTTTCCGTTTATAATCAAACAGTGGAGAAATCCAGTTCACTAATTTGCAGCCATTGGAACAGGAGGCCAATAATGAAGAGGTAAAGGCATATAGTGATTACAATTGTTTCTGCAGACCAATTTAATAAATTCCGGCTCAAATTTCAAAAATTTTTGTGATATATATTTTTGGTTTCATCTAATATCTAAGATATTAGGTGATCAAGTTTACTTTGTAGATAAATTTGAGGATTTATAAATAGAGAAGTGTCAATTGGATGAAGAGAAAATGTAAGAAAAATTATAAGGTTTTGCCGCATTAGATATTAAATTTGTAATTGATTTTAAATTGTTAAAAATCAAGTCAAAGTGCTTATAGAAGGAGAATGTTCATAGATTTATTTGGAGTTAAAATTGGTTTATATGTGGAATTGTGTGTTTGTGAGAATAGAATTGATTGGGAGTGAGTGCTTGAACGTGAATGCTCATAGCTTTTCTATTTGAGGAAACGATTTAAACATACTACTTGCAGTCAATATTAAGAAAGATACTCGGGTACCAATCTTTTTCAGCTTTAAATTGTGCGAAGTTTAAGAACCAAAACTTATTGCGGATCGGGGAAATTGAAGGCTAGACAAGGTGCATGGGTCAATATTCATAAAGCAGCAAGGGGCCAAAAACGCATTTGTCAAAATTTTTTACTTCTTTTTTTTATGGAACAAAATTTTCTACTTCAATAGAGGATATGCCGCCTGTCCAAAAGTTTTCTTAGCCCTAGTAAAGCATGCATCTTTGTTTGAAAAACATCTAAATCCCTCCAACTCGTCTTTCTTTGCTGTGTCTTTGTCTGCCTGGCGATCTTCTTCATCTTCATCCTTGCCATCACAAACTATAAAAAGTAGGCATAATCGGTTTTGGCAAAGTAATTTAGACAGTCGTGGCAGAGACGATGATCGAACAAGGCCATACTATAAGGGCAACTTCTCTGATAGATTATTCCCAGCTCTGTGATCAATTGGGTATTTCGTTCTTCAGGTTGATAGCAACATGAATATATAAAACAGATAATTTATGCAAAGCCAACATATTCATTTTTGTGCAATCCTGGTTACGTTTCTGCATTGTTAGGGATGTTCTTGCATTTGTTGCAGCAGATAACGACGTGCTGTCGGTCAAAGAACAACCCAGAAACTTTCTATTGCAAGTGAGGAATGTAGCACTACATTACAACACAAAAACGCTTCTTAGAGACAGACAATTGAGGCAATTAGCTTATTTGCCTTTAAATCATAATTTTTAGGGACAAATATAATATGGGTCACAACATATAATGATATTTGCCTCTAATTGATATAGTATTTTTTTAATTAAAATATAATTAATATAATAAATTTATAGTGACTTTTAAGTGTCCTTTTGCCTTTAAAACTATTGTTGCTAATGGTAAAAATATATTAAATACTTACTCATAAAAGAAGTCCCAGTAAATTAATTAATTGCCTATCATATTAATGTATTGGAATTAAGCTATGTGAGGAATATCTACCCGTCAAAAATTCAAAGCTCCCATATTATTATATTACCACATACTAATTAATTTATTAAATTTTTGGTTAATAGGATAATGCATGTCAAAGTTCAAATACTAATATAGTTAGACATGCTAAGATATTTTCATGTACTTTGAAGTCTAAAAATACCTTTGTATACAGCTAATTTAGAAATTTTGAAGACTAAATTTAAGCCTATATATTAGGGCCTTTAGAGGTCAAAACTAGGTCATAAATAACAAAAGTGATTGACAACTTTTAGAGACTCAATTTAAGGATTGGAATCAACTGCACCTCCACTGGAAGGTCAGTTGTTATAAAAATTTGTATCAATTGATCAAGGCACCCGTTTGGGTGTCAATAGTATAGTGTATTTTGTGACTTTTAGTCACCAATGAAATTTGGTCCCGTGGCTAACTAGCCATTTTTTTTTTATTTCATTTTTACCCTTTATATAATATTGTAATTATTAAAATATTTTCTTAATAATTTTTCTCTTTTCATTCTTTGATATATTATTATTTTTATTAATTTTAATCATTTATCAATAAAATTGTTATTTGATATAAAATAATTTTTTAATTATTTATTAATTTTATAAATATTAAATCATGTAAATTTTTTATTACATATAATTTTTATTTTAATACCTTTAATAGTAATTTTTTATTTTCACTACAATTTACTTCATCATAACAGTTGTTTTTGCATCTAAACACATATTCCTTCATTTATTCTAATTTTACCGCTACAGTAATCAATCTTACCTACATTACTGTTGTCAATATCATCAGAACAAATCTCACCATCTATTCAATACAATACTACCAAAAAACTTAAAGTTTAAGGCAAATCAGAACTTCCAGCAAAAAAAAAAAAAAAGATTAAGATAGCCATGCGTTGGATACAATCAAATTTAATTAGCATTCATAACTCAATCTGGGCCACAGTAGAATGGGTTAAGATAAGCCAAAGTTTGTTCGTTTCTTATAGTCTAGTAGAATTGCTTAGTGTCAAATTCTAATTATTACTAGGATCTCCTTGGAAAGATGTTTTGAGTATCTAATGAATCTACAATGGTAAGGCAAATGATAAGTAACCACACTGCGATGCCATGCCATGGCTAAACTGGAACTTAAAGAACAAATACCAAAGTAATTGATTGCATTCACTTCAACAAGGAGCAGGATGGATAATCGTACATTGCGAGAATTTAACTTATTAGCCTGCATTGTCTACTGTGATACAACTGATCTTCTTGAAATGTAAATGCGTACTGTCTTTCATTGACTTAAACAAAAACTGAGTTAAAGATAGCCATCAGCTTATCAATAGCCCTTTGGGGCGAGTGGTGACTTGTAATAATAAGGAGGACTCTTGGCTGGTGGAGCTGGGGATTTGTAGTGGAATGGAGGATGCTCATGGTGAAATGGGGGTAGACAAGGAGGCTTGTAATGGTGGAAAGGGGGAGGTAATAGTGATGGTGGTGGAGGTGACACATAATAATATGGAGGTGGTGGTGATGCAGAGGGAGGAGGAGGTGATTTATAGTAATACGGAGGTGGTGGAGAGGGTGATGATGGTGGAGGAGACTTGTAATAATATGGAGGGGGAGGTGATGGTGAAGGAGGTGGTGGTGACTTATAGTAGTAAGGAGGTGGTGAGGATGGTAATGGTGGTGGCGGGAATTTATAGACATAAGGAGGGGGAGGTGATGACGATGGCGGAGGCGGAGACTTGTAAATGTATGGAAGAGGTGGTGATGATGATGGTGGAGGTGGAGAATTATAGACAAAGGGAGAGGGTGGTGGAGATTTATAGACATATGGTGGGGGTGGTGAAGAAGGAGGAGGTGGTGGGGACTTATAGGTATAAGGAGGAGGTGACGATGATGATGGTGGAGGTGGAGACTTGTAAATATATGATGGAGGCGATGGTGATGGTGGAGGTGGGGACTTATAGACATAAGGAGGAGGTAGCAATGGTGGAGGTGGAGACTTGTAAATATATGGTGGAGGAGGAGATGGTGATGGTGGAGGTGGAGGTGGTGACATGTAGAAGTATGGGGGATACCAAAAATGCTTTGGAGGGAATGGGGAGTTGTGGTATGGTGGGAACCATGCATGCTTTGGTGGTGAAGAGTAGCCATATGGTGGGTAATTGAAGTGGTGCTCCGGATAGTTGGCTACCACAGTGGTGGCTACAAGGCAGAACGCCAAAGCACATACGAGATGAGGCCAGAAGCCTGGCCATCTCCCCATTGCCATTTCTAGCAATTAAGCTCGATTGCTAGAAATTAAACTTAAAAGAATCTGAAGAAGAAGTGTTCTTTTTGTTACAGCCTGATAATACTAATTGTACATAGCCCTTTTTATAGGGTTGTTTTCAATCATTTGTGGAACAGATAATCTTGTTTAAATGTGCATAACAGGCTGGATTAAAGACTTTAACATAATGTTCCAAATCTGTTGTCGACTTAAATGTACTATCATTTTTCAAACCTGTAAATTGTGGTTTCCCACTAGGTTGCCTTGTTTGTAAAGACATGAACTCACGATCATAGAAATGCACCCATAAATATTTGGAATTGTTAGAGTTATTAGCTTGATCCACTCTTCGTGTTGTTGGGAGATTTTTTGTTTTGGCTTTATGTATCCTTTACAAAATTAACTTGATTATAAAAAAAAAGTCTTTAATTAAATCTATTCATGAATCTGGCCTGACTCAGGTAAATAAATCATAAAAATTTTATCTGATCACATAAACCCTAAAATCAATGGTTAAAAATTTTAAGTTAATATATAAATTTTTTTTTCTTGAGGAAATTTAAGTTAAAAGATTAAAACTAAAAAACACCTATATTAACATAAAGAAAAGAAAGAACATAACTATAATACAAATAGACAAACAAATATGCTGCATACGCTGATGTGTATAAGTTTCGCAAGGTAAATTAATTTCATTATCAGTTTGTGCTATTTTCACAATATTTCGTTTTATTTATAAACAAAATTTTTTTTTTTATGTGATAATGGTTTGGATTTAATCGGATTTAATTTGATTTTTTTAATAATGCATAGAATTATTAATTTTTAAAATCCAATCTAAATCAAAATCAAATTTTCATACAATATCCAAAATGAATTCTACTAGTTCAATTTGATTTATCAATTTTAAATATAATTTTTTTATTTTTTATATATTATTTTAATATATTTAAATAGATTTAAGTATAAAGTAATTATTTTTATTTTATAAAAATTTAAAAAATATATAAATCAATTCGATTTGATTTTTTTTATTTTTCACTTTTCGATATTAAAAGAATGTTCAAACCTAATATATATATATATATTATATATATATATTTAATATGCCTCTCCAAGTCTGGTGTCCTTCACAACAATAATTTAGTCACTTGGATCTAGTTGTATCTCTCTCTTTTTTCATTAATAATAATAATTTCATTTTTTAAAAAAAAATTAAAAATTGAATTTAATTCGAACTGAATAAAAAAAATTAAATCAAATAGTACTACGAGTTCAAATCAATTTTTTGTTTTTTTCTTTTTTTTTTTTTCTCATCCTTATCTAAGTTTAACTCAATTAATTTATACATTAATTCTTAAAGAAATAACATACAATAAGTTTAAAATTTGAATTTCAATACAATCTCTCATCTTATTCTCAAATTGTCACTTCTTATATATAAAAGAATTTTCATTTTTCCACTATCTATTATTATATATTATTATTTAAATATTATTACTTATAAATTATTTATAATATTATATTTATTATTTTTTAGATATTATTATTTATATTATTTTATATTATTATTTACAAAATTTATAAATTTTTTATTATTTATATTTAATTTATATTTAAGTTAAATATTTTTTTAACAAATTCATCTATTCTATATGTTATTCAATATAGATAGAATTTATCATGTGCATGTTTATGTAAATATTAAAGTAGTGTTTGGTATTATTTTTAGATCATCATAGTAATTTAATTATCATAGTGATAAGATTATCAAAGTGATTTAATTACTATAGTGATTTTAAATTATCATGTTTGATATAACATTATAAATTCTAGTGCTTTTAAATCACTGTATTTGATATTATATAAAAAAATAAATTATATAGTACAAAATATCTAAAATAACCTTATAAGAAAAAATAAAGTCTTTAATATTTATTAAATTAACAATTTATAAAATAGTTAAACATTATTTTATAAAAAATTACAAAGTATAAATTAATTTTGATAAAAATAATTTTTTAAAAAATTATTCAATAAATTTATTCTTTTTTCTAATCAATTAAAATTTGTAATATAAAACTTTTTTAAAATAAAGGATTAAAAATTTGGCTTTTTAAAAATTTTAGTAGCCGTTTCTTGAAATAATTTTAACTATATTTTTTGCGACGGTAAATCATCAAAAAATAATATTGAAATATTATTTTCTCATGGTGATAATTTTTTTAAGTTAAGAATCATATCATTCCCTAAATAGTGATCTTAAATCATTAGAGAGTGATCATAGCCACATATAATTTTTAAATTGTTATAAAAATGTAATGTAATTATTAAATACATATTATTATAATTTTTAAATAAATCATCTTATATCAAATACTCTTTAAGTGATAAATTTAATCTTACTTTAAACGGCATATTCTTGATTAAAAAAAGTGGCTTTTTTATATAAGTATAGATTTGAAATAAATTCAAAACTAGCAAAGAAAATCAAATTTTTTAAGTTGCAAAAAAAAAAAGAAGAAGCATCGTGATAGATCCAATTTGCTTTAGCTTTGCGCTTGCATATGTTTGTTGATGAGACGGTGAGTCGGTGGGGTGGTTGTTTCCAGCTATGTAGCCTTAAGAGATCTGTTCACGTTTGGCCATAAACAAGTCTAGACTCAACAAAGCTGGTTAAGCAAATTAATATATTTAAATGCCAAAACCGCGTTCAACTCGAACAAGTTACAATTTCAACTACGACGGAAAAGAAGCAAATGATCAGGAGCAGGAAAGTGAAAGAAACACCCCTCCAAAAGTCAAAAGAAGCTATCTTCAAATATTGAGAATCTATCGTTCTTTTTTTTTTTTAAGTTTTTACAAAAGAAAATAAAAGAAGAAATCAGTAGTTTGTGAATAAAAATGAGTTATAAGTATCATAGGGATATTAATAGATAAAGTATTAAGCGGTTAGAATATTTTATTTTTTATTTTTATATTATACCTCACTTATTTTTATATTACAGTGAACGAATTTTTTAAATTTATCTTCATGTTTGTACATGTGATTTTTTTAAAAATATAAAAAATAAAAATATTTTTTATTTTTATGTTATAGCATTTAAATAATTTTTTATAGATATGTATTTTTAAATAGTAAATATATTAATTTCTAATAAATTTAAAATTAAAATTCTATTATTAAATAAAAATTTAATTTATTAAATATATAAATTTATATAATATACAAACAGGACGGATTTATAACTACATATCCCTGTATTAATATTTGATAAAAAATTTAAAATATACCAATTTTCATATTTATTTTTAAAATTTAATATCCGTTTATATCTTTATTAAAATAAAAAAAAATTAAATTCTTTATAAATTTGGATAAAATTAATCTATCAAAATATTATATTTAAAATTTAAACCTATTAAATATCATTTTTTAAAAATAATTATACAAAGTAACTGTTCCAAAATTTAGTTTATGTGGACTTCACTTGCTAATGTTTGTTTCATTTTTGCATCCAAAGTTGATTATGATTTCATTCGAAAGTGAAATGCCAGCCAAACCAGTGTTGGATTTGGACTTATATGACGATAATTGTGCTTTCAAATGAAGTCTACACTTTGTGTTCCTTTTTATTTGACAAATAATTTGTGGTTTTTTTAAGATATTTGTCACAATTTCATTTAAAGTTTTACGCAGCTATTAATGTCGGTGAGAGAAAAAAAAAATGGAAGGAATAGAAGGTGACTGCAAGCAAGTTGAAGAAATATTTATTTTTTAGAAGTAGTTTTGAGTTTGTCGATTTTAATGCTTCATTTTAAAAATTTTTAAGCTTAGCTCAGCATCTCTTGTTGTTTGCGGTGGATCAAGGTCAAATATTTAAATTCTTTAATTATATATTTTTTATTAAAAACAAAACATAATAACACATGTTAAAATTATAATAATGTTAATAAATTATAATCTTATATAGTTATTATTCACGCCTCTTAATTGGCTCATAAAAAATTTTATCCCTCGGGATGAGATGGACCTTAAGCCCTCACCCACGCTCAAAGAACAGGTCCTACTCATATTCCAACGGGGCTTTAATCATATCCTTTGATAAAAGAAACAAGCAATTCACAACATTTTATATTTATTAGAAAAACTACTTGGTTATCGAATTGTAGGGATATTATAATAATTTTGATCAATTAAGATAAAAATTATATTTTAGTAATTATATTAAAATGAGTATTATAGTAATTGTAATTAATCATAGAAAGAGAATCATTATAGTCAATTTGGATACATGTAATTCAATTACCAAATGATTAAATGGCATTATAATCATTTATAAGAAGATTCATTTCACAGTATTATATGAATATTAAAATTTAATTCATAATTATGAAACAATCAAAAAGGTATTTTCATAATTATGATTAGAGAGTATTATAATAATTTTAGTCAATTATAATATGAGGGGTATTTTCGTGATTATGGTTGGAGAGACATTATATGAAGCAAATAAAAGTGGGTTTTTTTTTTTTTTTTTTTTTGTAACTATGGTTAAAAGGTATTAGAGTAATTTTAGCAATTATAATATGAGGGATATTTTCGTAACTCTAGTTAGAGGGTTTTATAGTAGTTTTGGCAAATTATAATATGATAGAATTTTCGTAAATATGGTAGAAAAGGCATTATAGTACTTTTGGTAAATGAAGGCATTTACATAATTATGATTGTATTGGCATTATAATAACTTTAGTCAATTATGGTAAGAGTAATATTTTAGTAATTGTGTTAAAAGAGCATTATAGTAATTTTAGTTAATCATAGAAAGAAGGGCGTCACTCCAATTTGGATGCAGTTAATTCAATTGTCAAATAATTAAAAGAGGATTATGATAATTTTTAAGGGGATTAATTTCATCTGGGAATCATTTTAAAATGGTCACTTAACAATGAGCTCATTTTAAAATGGTCATTGAAGTATTAAAGTTTTTAATTTAGTCACCAACGTTTGAATTAGTAGTTTTTTAGGTCACTGTATTGTTAAACTGTACCGTTTATCTAACATGGCTTGACTCATCAGAAATAGTTTAATTACATAGCAAGTAAAAAGACCAAGTAGCATGGTTAACTCAAAAAATAGTACACGCTAGCTTTAAAGTTATTATGTTTAAGGGTTTAGAGTTAAATGATTTAGGTTTTGGGTTGGGTTTTAAAGAGTAGATATTTTTTGAACGACAATAGAAATTAGGGTTGGAATTTTAGGGATTTTACCTTGAGATTGTTGATCTTGCGATTTAGAGTAAAAATTAATGATTTGATGGTTTAGGGTTTGGAGGTTGCGATTATCAAGGGATATTTTGTTATGATTTAGAAAAGGTTTAGGTTTGATTTTGTGTTATTTCAATTAGTGTAGGATTGATTAGGTTATTGTGTTTAAATTTATCTTAGGTTTAAACAAACAATGGACAGAATGAAGCATCAAGTAGCAGAGGACCACATACTTATTGTACGAATCAATTTATTTATTTAAAATTTTCCTTTTCTGCTTATACATGAATGCACTAGTTTTGTTTTAAATATTAAATGTGGTTGTTGTAGACAAATTTATCTTATTGTTAAATGTATCAAGTCATGTTTTTTCTTATGCATTGTGTGGTGCTAAGTATGCTTAAGTGGTTGTTGTTTGCTTATCATGTATTATGGAGGCATGTAGAGCCATGTTTAGGTTTAAGTACTCTTTTAAGCATGTAATGGCTATTATTGTATTTTATATATTATTTTATGACATATTTTAGTGAAGATTAATATGTTTAAGCTATTAGGGTATAATTTGGTTTTAGGATTTTATGTCTAAATCAAAATAACTTTGTAATTAATGTTTTAAAATTCGATAACTTTTCATAGTCTAACTTAGACTATTTTTAAGCTATCATTTATCATGATGGTCAATTCGTGCATACTCTTAATATAAGTTATATTAGAAAAAAGATTGATTACTTTTATTTATGTCATGTAAAAGCTATGTCAATTATTGAAATGAATGATATGATTAAGGAGTTAGGTTATGCAAGCATAATAAGATGTTATTGAAAAATGTCTATGGAGGCATTTAGTACTGATTCCATTAGTCCTTTTAAAATAGATGTTAATGTTGTCAATATGGTTGCAAGCATACTTAGAAATCATTACATTCATGTTTACTTAGAAGATAAGTCTATCAATGATGAACATAATGTAAATGCAGCTTTGTTAGAGAATTAGAGGTGGATGTTACTTTAGATACTAAAACTTAAGCAGAAATAAAAGTAAGATATGAAGGTGTTAGTCATAATATGGACAAAGATGAAGATGATAGTGATAGTTTTAATTCTAATTTTAATGAGTGAGTATAATATGAAAAATGATGATGATCGTGTTTTTTAGGCAAATGTTGATTTAGGGATTGAACAAGATATATGTTTAGGTGATGGAGCTAGTATTAAAATGGATGGTGGATTAGGTGTTGAAACAAGTGCAAATGAATAGGGATATAAAAATTTAAATTCTTTACACGGTGCATATGAGTTTAATTATGAGGATATTAGTAGATAGCCAAAATTTAATAGTGAAATAGATATAGAAAATCTTAAGTTAGAAAAAAGGATGTTGTTTGTTAATATGGCTATGTTGAAAGAAGCCATAAGATAGTATAAGAGAAAGAATAGATATAATGTTAAGTTTGAAATGAATGACAAGAAAAGAGTTAAGGTAGTATGTAATGAAGGTTGTCCATGAAAACTGTAGAGGGAAAAATTCAATGCAAAAGACCAACTAGACCTTACTTGATAAATCAAGATTTATCCTTTTTAACATACATGCTTAAGAACATGAAAAATAGAAACATGATTTTTAAGTGAATGGCTGAGCATTATGTCAAAAAATTTATTACTGATCCAAAATATTCCTTAAGTTCCCTTCAACAAGATGCAATGATAAACTTTGTGATTAATATGTAATTAATAAAATATTTTAGGGTTAAATAAAGAACACTTAAAATTGTGAATGGAAATCACAAAGAAGAGTATGCTAGGATTTATGAGTATTTGGAAGAACTCAGGCAAAGCAATAAAAGAGCCACAACAATCTGTTTATTAGAGCGCAAATTACTTAAAAGGATGTATGTTTATTTTCAAGCATGTAAAGATGGATTCAAAGCTAGTTGTAAGTGTATTATTAGTTTTAATGGTTGTTTCTTAAAAGGGTATTATGGTGGATACTTATTGGTAGCTATTAAGATTGATATAAATGATTGCATTTATCCACTGACGTATGCAGCTATTGAAAATGAAAACTATGAGTTTTGGTATTAGTTCCTACTTTTATTGAAAAATAACTTTGAAGTTACAAATTTTTATTATTGGACTTTTATGTCAAATAAAATAAAAGGTATGAAAATTTTCCTTTAATTTATTATTAGTTCCTTTTAAATACGAAATTAAGGTTATGATACAATTATAATTTATATTTTTGTTATTTTTGTAGGGACTTATGGATACACTTTTGGATATTATGCCTAATGGTGAGCATAGAAACTATGTTGGTTATTTATACACAAATTTTAAATCAAGCCCTGCAAACAAAAGAAAAGCATTGAATGACTATTTTTTGAAAGCTGTCAGAGCTACCTACTTGAAAGAGTTTGAAGATGTAATGAAGGAAATGAAACACTTGTCAATTGATGCATACAAATGGCTTGAAAGAAAAGATTTAGCTTAATGGTCTAAGTTTTATTTCTCAACAATGATTAAGTGTGACATGCTTCTAAATAATTTATGAGTCATTTAACAAATTTATTTTGGATGTAAAGGATAAACGTATTCTAACAATGATGGAGACTATTAGGATAAAATTTATGTAAAGGATTGTCTTTAAGAATGCAACAATTGAAAAGTATTCGAGACCACTTTGCCTCAAAATACAAAAAAAAAGGTTGGATCATATTGTTTTAGAGTCAAGTAGATGCTGGCCTAAACATGTTGGTGGTCCAAAATACTAAATAGTATGTGAACCATTAAACTAGCATGTAGTCGACCTTTAGTTGCATAAATGTTAATGTAAAAAAAAGGAATTCTTTAGGATTTCTTGCATCCATGCTGTTTCAACCATGTTCCAAAGTAAAAAAAAGCTTAAAAATTATGTTAACCTATGCTACAGCAAGACCACATAAGTAATATATATTCCAACTTCATTTGCCTTATTAGAGTTCAAATCAATGGACAAGTGATGAAACCTTATAACCAATACTACCACCTATTATAAGAAGATCACTTGTAAGACTACATAAGAATAGGAGGAAAGAAACAAATGAAATAGGTAAAAGTAATTCAAAATCAATAAGAGATGAAACAAACTCAGTTGTAGCAAATATGAAAAATTAGGACGTAATGTTAAGACATGTAAATGAGAGGTTGATGGTAATAGCAGATTAAATGTAGATAGGGGATTTACCAAACAAGTAAGAAAAAATATCCCAAAGTTACCTATGAGTGTTTTAATTTATTGATTTATATTCATTAATGATAATAATAGATAAAATAGAGTAACTTATAATGTAATTTCTATTCTATAATTTAGAAGAGCTGTTTGGACTACTAATCAAAAGGCTAAAGATTCTGTAACTGTGAAGATAATATATAATAAAATGTTAGGAATCATTTGATCTAAATTCTTAAACATTTAATGTATTTGTTAGGCTAAAACCAAAACTGAAGGCTCTAAAGATCAAGTTCAACCACCTCTAAAGATAGTTAGATGGATGTTTGATGTAAACAATTATTTTGTCTACCATAAACCTACCCTAAAAATCCTAAATCATAAATATTGAATCATTTACTATATTGATATGTAAAGCTTTAGTCAAGTTTTTCAATCATAACAGAATTTTATCTTTAGACCAAATGGACTTTCTAAACCTATTAGAACTCTTACAAGTACTAAAGCCAAACAAAAAGTAATGCAAGTATAGTGGAGGTACTTGGTTAAGCATGTTGCTAAGAAAAAGCTATCTGTAACTAATGTTCAATAAAGCAGAGCTATTAAGGGACTAGCAAAACCAACTATCATGAAATGAAAAACCAACAACTTAGAATGGAGTTTGTTTTTGTGTACATGATTGGTTTAGGGTATTAAAGTAATAGAAATGTCTTCATTATTGGAATGCTTGAATGGTAAACAAGTTTTTTTTTTAATAAAGGTATAGCTGTAAGGTTTTATTATTGATAAAGAGTTTTTTTTTTGGTTAATAAAAGAATTTATAGTGTTAGTGTTTAGGAGTTTTGTTTCAAGTCCAATATACTTCTAGAACTACATTACAAATTGATATAAATGCCTTATCATTATCAATACTAGTTTTCTGTATGAGTTTAGAGTCTATTAACTATTTTTGTCTTTGTTATATGTTTGTTAAGTTACAAATTCATTAAAGTTAGGTCTATGCTCTTATAAAAGGTGGTTTGTTAAACATGGTTGATCTTGCTATAAGAGTATTCATCCATGTTACAAAATAAAAGTTTCTCTAAGTTAAATAGATCTGCTGCAATAAACTACTGAAATAACCACGTAAAGTATCAAGTTCATTACATAATCTAAATCATCACATAGTATTACTACCATCTGATACAAAATGATCTTCTAATACTGTTAGCTTTATAGTTTAGATGGTGATCCAAGAGAGGGAGTGAATTAGATTTCACCAAATTCTTCCCAAACAAATGATTTCAATATAGTTGAATGAAAATTAAAATAATAAGCACTTTTGATAAAAATATAATGCAAACAATAACAATTAATAAATATAAAATCAAATATAAACAATAATAAATTGTAAGGAGATAGGGATAGAAAAATCAAACACAATGATTTATAGAAGTTCGGTCATTCTTCACAAGGCACCTATGTCCTTTCTTCTTGGTTGTCCACACCAAGGCTTCAATCCACTATTCTTGAATTGAAAATACAACCTATCTTTTTCTTTATATGGCTTAAGATAGAAACTTCTACCCTTTGTAGTATTTTACCCAATCTCACTATAAAGCTCTCGAAAGGATACCTTACCTCTTGTTCTCTTCCACCCTTGTATATCAAAGGTAATTTTGCAAACAATAGAACAACCTCTCTAAGGCTAAGTGTTTGCTAAGTTTAAGTACAAGAAAATGATGAATGAATAACAAATAAAAATTGGATACAATAAATACAAAGATATGGACTTTGAAGCTCTAAAAACTCTTGATTCTTTGAAAAGAATGAAAATGTGGCTTATTTGCTCTTGCTCTCTTGATTCATCAATCTTCTTAGTGTGTTGGAGTGCCAAATTTATAGAAAAATTGAAGAAGTAGCCGTTGGCAGTGTTTGGGAGAAAAAATAGCTATTGGAAGCACCAAAAAATAGCCGTTGGAGTGTTTCCACCCAAAACTGATCGATCCTTCCATGAGGGGATCGATTGGTTCATGTTTTAAACCAATTTACCTTTGAAAATCACGACCCGATTGATCCCTTCCATGAGGAGATCGATCCTATCAGTGGCTAGGTGGTTATCTCCCGTTCTGCACTTTACTCACTAATTTGATTATATCTTGAGTAATACAAATTTAAATCACAAACTGTTTTGAAGATTTAGAAACTAGACTTAAAGGACTTTCAATCCATATAAAGCTTATCACCTAATTCACTATGTATGAATTATAGTAAATTTTCAAATCTACCCCTTGTGCAGTTTTCTGGACAACTGCAGTGTGTCTAGTAAAAATTCAAAATCTTTTCTTAGAAAATTTGGATTTTGATTTTGTTTGATCCATTAGAAAGTAGACTCAAAGAGCTTTCCAACTATATAAAATTCAAGTATTAAATCAAAGAGCTTTCCAACTATATAAA